>CP125973.1:53469680-53559394 GCA_030063025.1 Avena longiglumis | reverse complement strand
AGCACTCCGGATAAACAAGCAGACCGAAGTTAAAAGTGAACTTTTGCCACCTCTACTTCATGGAAGGAGTAAATTGCATCGATCCACCATTCAATGTACATAAGCGAATGATAAGAGTAGTGGTATGGTGACTCCATCCGCACTCAAGCATTACCATGCGAATAGGCACTATGCAACCAACTCTCGGGAGTTAGGACTAAAGATCTCGTCAAGCGAGGTTGAAACAAAGGGTGATCGGACTCGCATCGGATGCAGCGTGGGGATGTCGTCGCGTCCCGGAAAACACCGGAAGGAACAAACAAGGAATCTGAGGGATGGTAACACCGTGAGCGGAGTTCATCGGCAACGCGAACGGATGGTAGAACACGTTACCAAAGGAGAGCGAAACCCTAAAAGTCTGACGGAAACCCAACCACGAGGAATTCACGGACTCGAAGAAAGAGGCGAGTGGATTCAAACACGTAGGGAGTAAGAGGAGAACGGCAGGGTAAGGAGTAAAATCGGACCTAACGAACTATCCAACCGGTTTTGCAAAGATAGTTTTGACACTCTACTTGACCGTAGACTAGGTTATCCTCTGAGGGCTGGACTTGTGGGGTATCGTAGCTGCTGAGCTACGATACCACTCTGTAACACCCTCGGAATCGACCCTATGCAAGTTTGTAAAATTAGCCAAACCCGCATAAAGCGATTGAAGGTGCCCACCGAGCACTTTAAATGCGGGTGGAAAAACAAAATAATAACATTACACAACAGTCCTCGATGGGACCCCACGAGCAGATATATACAACGGCTGACTCGGAGGGTCAAGAGTACAAATATCACGGTACAAAGATCCAAATCACCTTGAAAGCGATAGGCGTCCGACTACGGACAAGATGCAAATAGGGCTAAGAGCCACGAAGAATAACCAATGGCGTCCATAACCACCTTGAGCCAAGCGGGAAGGGTAACCTAACTAGCGTCGATCTCGAAAACTGCTTAAACAAAGGGGTGCCGACAAAGGCAAAGGAAAAGAAGGGCGTCGATCTTGAGGCGATTACAGCGAGGCTAGAATTGGCGGTCCTCGCCTACATAGGTATGGTGGTGGCGGCGTGACGACATGCACTAAACAACCTATAGAGACTCGATACAAGCTGGCCGGCGGTCATGAGGAGAGGGTGAGAATGACCTATCCGAGATCCAACTGAAGCTATCACCAAACAAACCCATCTGGCGTTTCCCCCTCGAGACCAAGCGAGAAGTCAGCCGAGAGCACCACGGTTGGCGGTTTACTTATTAGGTTATCTTTGCGGCAATTACTGAGTCGGTTTAGATACCGTCACGATAAAGTAGCGATGGGCACTTTTAGTTAATCATTCCGTTATAGTAGCAACACTTAATCAGAGATACAATTATAGTGAGATAACCCCAAAACCAAGTTGTTGATACTTTTACTTAGCCATTACATTGTAGTGGGTGATTACTAATCATATCGGAAACAAGTCATTTTAAGCGGTAAACTTTAGTTATAGTTGTCTATGATCGGACAACATGCTCCAAGTCGTCCATAACCGCGGACATGGCTTCTCGAAAAGATTTAACCTGCGAGGTGCACCAAAGTATCCACAGGCACTTGACCCTTTTGCGGATCGGTTAACATACACCCATCGGTATCTTCGGGGGCCTAAGTCACGGCGTTCCCAGACCAAAAGCAAGCAGGGGCCACCCACTAAGTACACCGAAGTGATCGGCCGGTCTCAAGACGGACTCGGGTTTGCGTCGTGGTGTGAGCGACGACAGGTCCCCAATCGGGGCCGATACCGCGAAAACATTCCGCTTCAAAGCGATCACGGTGTGCGGTACCTCGCTGTCGTAAATAAAGCGGTAAAGCATGGCATAAGTCTGAGGATATGTAATAAAGCCCCAAACTACTTGTGGCCCCAGTACAATACTTTGAAATCGGGTAATTATCAATGGGGGCCCATATCTCCCCCACGTGGTTAGCAGCTCGATCTCGGAGCAGTGTCAAGAACTTCAGGTCCCTACGGGACACAAGTGGTGATCGGAAACCAAATCTTACCTATCACCCACCGATGCCTGCTGCAATTCAATTTTAGTTGTTAAGCGAGTAAAGTGAACAATAAGTAAGCCATGATCATCTCCAAGCGTCAACATGCGGCAATTCTCCAAAAAGGGTGGTACTAGGCAAACCAAAACAGTTGAGCAAGCGACTCGACCACGGGTCAGCTATCTACCAAACAACGGGTATTAGGATGTGTCAAAGGCTATATGTATATGCGAGGATAACACGAGGAGCGAAAACTAGAGCATGCCACAGATAGCAAAGATCAACGGGAGGAAGTAAATACTATAAAGTAAGATAGGTAGAAAGGGAAGATGCTGCTTTGAAAACATTGCGAAAAGGTTCATCCGAAGATCGGCGAAGCTCACATCAACTCAACGGCCTTATCCATGAAGAAGCAAACCACTAGGAGAAACAGGATGCAATATTTAATACGGCGGAAGATCGGCATGATGCATGCATGATGGATGGCATGGCAAAGGTGCAATGCAATTAGGTCAAATTAAAGCGGGCAAGGTCCGACAATGATAGATGGTTCAAGTTGTTTAAACCCCATATTAAATGTGGTTTTAGCAAGTCAGCCAGATGGAGCAGGTTCGCTACACATGTTTAAATGAGGCCAATATAAGGTTGGATTTGCCCATATGGGCATGTATATTTAATTATTAGGTGAATCGGCATAAGGCCCCCAAACCACGTGATATGCATGCGAGATGAATGATTTGATGTGCAACAATTATATTATGTTATGAAATTAGGGTTTGGAAGAGGTTCACACGTTGAGGGTCTCGGCGATCTTGAGTTCGAGGTTGGGGTTCGAGGTTGATGAATTCTAGGGTACGGAGTTGGTGAGCGTTCTCCAGGCGAGATCTTGTCGCGCCAGAGTCTCGATGTCGGGCAGAACTTATGTCATTGTCCGGTGCGGGTTCTTGGTAGGCGTTCTTGTCGCTTCATGATCTTCGGGTCATGTCGTGATTCGTGGCATTGGGATGAAGTACTTTCGTCGTTCTGCGTCGATGTTCTTATCGTCCGGGTTGAAGCGGTCTTGAGGTTATACATCGAGTCCGCGGATCGGGGTCTTGATTCCGTGAGAAAAACTTAGTTCGGGATCTTGCCTCGATCGCCGGAATCCGTGAAGGCCTTGGCGTCCGGGAGTAGAAAAGCGATCTTAATGACACGGGTTGAGTGTCGAAATTTGGGTCCTGGTTTCGTGTCGGCCTTTCGGTGTTCCGGGTTGGCGATCAGCTTCAATGTCGAAAGATCTTGTTGACCTCTTGTCGTTGGCGTTGTGGTACTTGTTCGATCCATGGCAATCTTGGTTTCTTGAGTTCGGGTCTGGTGGCCCTTGAATCACCGGGATCGGGCGTCGGGAGCTTAGTCCAGCGGATCGGTCTGGAGTTCTTAGGGTTCTCGACGACCGTTGTCGTTGCCGATCTCAGTAGCACCAGGGGCGATCTTGGCGGTTCCGCAGCGAGGAAGTTTCCGGGAATGGCGCGGTCGGTCGGGCAGACTCCGTGAGGCGAGCACGCGAGGCGGGCCGGCGGCAGAGCGGTCGAACCAGGCTGGTGGGCAGCGGGGCTCTGCTGTCAGCGAGGCTCTGGCGGGGCTAGCGGCCTTCATCGGAAGGGGAGGGGGCGGAGGAGCCAGGCGGGGCCATGAGCGAAGCAATGTTGTGGCCGGCAGGCGGTGGGCGTGGGCGGGAGGGCTGAGGAGCAGCGAGGGAGGATGGCGGGCACCGAAGGAGGCTGCAAAGGCGGGTGGGCGTGCTCGGCCTCGGCCTTGATGTGGCCTTGAGCAGGCGGTGAAGGGCAGGCGGCTGAGGAGGGCAGCAGGCGCTAGGAGGCTTCAGCCTGGCAGCCAGGGGAAACTGAGGCCAGGCAGCGTCTGGGCTTAGAAGCGAAAGGCGCCTGGCGAGGAGGCGGTCGGCCGGAGGAGGAGCTTAAGCGGCGAGGTTGGCGGCGTCCGTGGCAGCGAGTTGGAGGCCGGCGAGGTCGGAGGTTGTGGGGGTGGCCTGGGAGGTGCGCGCTGAGGCGAGCTGGAAGCGCGTGGGGAAGAAGGCGGCGGCGATAGGGAGCTGCGGAGATGGGAGCTGAGGAGGGAGACGGAGGAGGGCGATGGGGTCAGGGCGTTGCGTGCGTGGTCGATGTGTGGGGCAGGCGTGGGGTCCGGTGGCGGTTAGTGGGAAAGTGGAGCTGCCCTGGGACCGTGGTGGGGCCACTGGGCGAGCCAGGTGGCGTGGGGGTTGAAGTGGCGCATGTGGCTGTGGGGTGTAGTGTGTGCGTGGGTGAGAGAGATATGAGTGGGGGGAGGAGAGAGAGAAAAGGGGGGGTGGGGGTGATGTGTCATGTTAGGATGGGAGGGGAAGAGGGGGAAGCTGAGATGGCGTGGTGGGATTGGTGGGAGTGATGTGGCCAGGTAGGGTGGGTAGATTTTTAGGTGGGTTTAGGATTAGATGGGGCTAGCAGGTTGGACCGATTTAAAAACCTGGGGGTGGTCGTTCGATCGATCTGGCCGTTCATTGCCACTAAAACAACTAAACTTTTATTTGATTTAAGCGGGCGTGTGCAAACCGATAGCGCAAAACAAAATATTCAGGACCCGGTTTCAGTTGAATTAGGATGAGGCGTTTGGAAAACAAATCGGGCGTTCTGAAAATAGTTTTGACAAACAATGCATGATGATGACGATGCAATGCACAAATTCAACGCGATTTTCTAGTAGTGGTTTTTCTTGGGATGCCCACGATGTCACGATAGAAAATTTTGTTTTCCATGCTCTGAACCCCTAAAGTGGTATCGAGCCGTGTCTATATGTAGATCTGTTGCGAGTAGAACACAATGGTCATTGTGGGCGTTGATGCTTTATTGTCGATTGCTTTTGTGTACTTTGCATCTTGCGGTATGTTGGGATGAAGCGGCCGGGCTAACCTTACATGACATCGTTCATGAGACTTGCTCACGCTTAACATGCAACTTGTATTGCATAAGTGGCTTCGGGTGCTGTTTCTCCTAGCATAGTTAAGATCCAATTTACAACGGGTAATCAACAATGCTAGTATCAATGTTGTGGTTCTTGTTAAAGTTAGAGCGACACTTATTGAAAGCCCCAAACCACGTAAAATATGCAAAAGTAGAGCGTCTAACTTTGTTTTGCGAGGGGTGTTGATGATGTGATATGGCCATGATTGTGATTATATTTGATGTATGCAATGTTCCTTATTGTAAGTTGGCAACGGCGGAAATATATGGTTGTCTTTAATTTATGTTAAGACCCGTGTCTATTCAAAGTAGTTGTAATAGTTGAAGCCGTGGGCGACAACCATGGTGAGCGTCATTGACCTTGATGCAATGCGGTGATGATGGAGATCATGTTAGGTGCTTGCTTGAAGATGGAGATCGTAAGCACAAAGAAGAAAACCATATCATATCACATATTATGAATTGCATGTGATGTTAATCCTTTATGCATCTTGTATTGCTTAGTGAGACGGTAGCATTATAAGATGATCCCTCATGCACATGAATTTCAAATCATAAAGTGTTCACCCTTAGTTAGCATCGTTGCTAAAGCTTGTTGTTTGAAGAACCACGTGATGATCGGTGTGTTAGATTCGCAAGTGTATACAACGTGAGCAAGCTAGATTTGCTCATGCGAAACTAAGGTTTGATCTTGACGAGCCTAGCATGTCTGACATGGTCTCGAAACACGGATCACCGAAAGGTAAAGCATAGAAAGTATAGTAGATATGATGAACATGCGATTGTTGCGCCATTGAAACTATATCAACTCTCGTGATGATCGGTGTTGATGTAGTGGATTTGGTCGTGTGATCACTAAAACAATGTGAGGATGTTGTTTTGAGTGGGAGTTCACCAAGTTTAATTTCATTAATTAATTTGAACTCAATTTGTCATAAACTTAGTCTAAACTATTGCAAATATGTTGTAGATCAATGGCAGCCCTACCATCAATTTTAATGCGTTCTAGAGAAAGAAAAGAAAAGTTTAAAAACAATGGAAGCAACCAGCGGATTGGTTCCAATTTGAGGCTTGTCCTCACATTTGGTAATTTGACCTATGTCTTTGGATGCATTTGGTGACCCTGCGGTGATGCTCCCGATGAAGTAAAGAATGTTTACCTCGCTCGGAAGAATCAGTACTCCATAGTTCAGTGTGCTATCTTGTATGGTTTAGAATCGGAGCTTCGGAAAAGGTTTGAAGAGTCAGACCCATATGATATTGTCGAGGATCTCAAATTGATTTTTGAGACTCATGCGACAATTGAAAGCTATGAGGCTTCTGAAAAGTTCTTTAACTACAAGATGGAAGAGGGCAGCTCCGTCAGTGAGCATGTGCTTAAGATGTCTAGGCACGTAAACAAACTTCAAAGCTTGGGTATAGTGATTCCTAATGCTTTGGGGATTTACTGTGTCCTCCAGTCACTACCACCAAGTTACAGGAACTTTGTGAAGAACTACAAATGCAGAACATGAACAAAGAGTTGCCAGAACTGTTTGCTATGTTAAAGTCTGCAGAAGTGGAGATCAAGAAAGAGCACCAAGTGTTGATGGTCAATAAGACCACCAAATTCAAGAAAGGCAAGTCTAAGCAAAAGGGACACTTCAAGAAGGGTGGTAAGAAAGTTACCACGCCGGCGAAGAAAACCAAGGCTGGACCCAAACCTAAAACTGAGTGCTTTTACTGCAAGGGAGAAGGTCCTTAGCGGAATTGCCCAAAGTACTTGGCGGATCGAAGAGCAGCAACATCAAGAAGAAAGGTATATCGATATACATGTTATTGATGTGTATCTCACTTGTACTCGTAATTGTGCAGGTATTTGATCTTGGTTGGTTGCTCATATTTGTAACTTTCGAAGCAGTCTTTGAAATAAGCGGAAGCTAGCGAAGAACGAGGTGACGATGCAGCGGAAAGCGGATCAAAGGTTGATGTGATCGTGACACGCTACCTTTATCTTCCATCGGGATTAGTTTTATACTTAAATAATTTTTATTTAGTGCCGGTGTTGAGCATGAACATTATATCGGGATCTTGTTTATTGCGAGGCGGTTACTTTTTAAATCGAGAGAATAATGGTTGTTCGATTTATAAGTAATATGTTTTATGCACATGCACCTTTGATAGATGGTCTATTCTTATTGAATCTCGATGGTGGAAATACACATATCAACAACATTGAGGCTAAGCGTTTGAAATCAAGCGATAATTAGACCTATATGTGGCAATGTCTTGGTCACATTGGAGTGAAGCGTATGAAGAAACTCCATTCCGATGGACTTATTGAATCACTTGATTTTGAATCACTTGAAAGATCGAAGCATGTCGATGGGAAAATGACTAAGACTCCATTTTACGGTATGATGGAGCGAGCTACGGACTTATTGGAAATCATACATGCCGATGTGTGTGGACCAATGAGTGTAGCATCATGTGATGGTTATCGTTATGTTCTTACCTTCACGGATGACTTGAGTAGATATGGGTATATCTATTTCATGAAACATAAGTCCGAAACTTTCGAGAAGTTTAAGGAGTTTCAAAGTGAGGTAGAGAATCAGCGTAACAAGAAGATTAAATTTCTGCGTTACGATCGTGGAGGTGAATATCTAAGTTACGAGTTTGGCGAGCATTTGAAGAAATGCGGAATACTTTCATGATTGACACCGCAAGAACACCACAGCGTAATGGTGTGTCGAGCGTCGTAATCGAACTCTTTTAGATATGGTTAGTTCTATGATGTCACTTACAGATTTACCGCTATCATTTGGGGTTATGCATTAGAAACCCGCATTCACTTTAAATAGGGCACCGTCTAAATCCGTTGAAACGACACGTATGAATTATGGTTTGGGAAGAAACCTAATTATCGTTCCTTAAAGTTTGGGGATCTGAAGCCTATGTAAAGAAGTTACAATGGGACAAGCTTGAACCCAAAGCGGAAAAATGCGTCTTCATAGGATACAGAAGGAAACAATTGGGTATACCTTCTATCATAGATCGAAGGCAAAATCTTCGTTGCTAAGAATGGATCCTTTCTAGAAGGAATTTCTCTCGAAAGAAGTATTTGGAAGGAAAGTAGAACTTCGACGAGGTTGAACCTTCTCTCGAAATTGCGAGTAGCGCGACCGGAAGAAGTTCTGTGGTGCCTACACCAATTAGAGGAAGCTAATGATGATGATCATGAAACTTGGTTGAAGTTGCTACAGAGCCTCGGTCAATGAGAACTCGTACCACTCCAGTTGGTATGATCCGTTATGAGTGTCATGTTGGTGGACAACACCCGATGACCCCGAGACATATGAGGAAGCGATGATGAGCCCGATTCAATAAATGGCAAGAAGCCATGAAATCCGAGATTGGATCCATGTACGAAAACCAAGTATGGACTTTGGTGGACTTCTGGGATGGTAGGAAGAACATCGAGAACAAATGGATTTTCAAGAAGAAAGGATCTTGATGGTAATGTTCACATCTATAAAGCTCGACTTGCATAAAGGGTTTCGACAAATTCAAGGAGTTGACTACGATGAGACTTTCTCACGATGTGAAGCTAAAGTCTGTGAGGATTATGTTAGCAATCTGCATATTATGATTATGAGATATGGGATGGATGTCAAAACGGCATTCCTCAATGGAGATATTGATGAAGAGTTATATATGATGCAACCCAAAGGTTTTGTCGATCCTAAATATGCTAACAAGGTATGCAAACTTCAACGGTCCATCTATGGATTGAAGCAAGCATCCAGTTGGAATCAACGTTTGATAAGGTGATCAAAAGTTTTGGTTTTATACAAACTTATGGAGAAGCTTGTATTTACAAGAAAGTGAGTGGGAGCTCTGTAGCATTCTTAATACTATATGTGGATGACATATTGTTGATTGGGAATGATGTAGACCTTCTTAATAGTGTCAAGGAATATTTGAATAATAGTTTTCAATGAAGGATCTTGGCTAAGCTTACATTAGGCATAAAGATTTATAGAGATAGATCAAACGCCAAATATCATTGTCACAGTACATATTTGGACAAAGTTCTAAAGAGATTTGGAATGGAAGAAAGCAAGAAAGGGTTCTTGCCCATGTTGCTTATCGACCTTGAGTAAAACTCAAAGTCCGACATCAATGAGAATATAGAAAGGATGAGTAAGACTCCTATGCCTCACATAGGATCTCTAATGTATGCCATGCTATGTACTAGACCGACATTGCATATCTTGTTAGTTTAACTAGCAGATATCAAAGTGATCGAGAGTGGATCATTGAATGACATCAAAAACATCCTTAAGTACTTGAGAAGAACTAAGGATATGGTTACATCTTATGGAGGTGATGAGCATTTCGTTGTTAATGGTTACACCGATGCTAGTTGGAACACCCGATCGATCCTGATGATTCTAAATCACAATCTGGATACGTATTTATTTTTAATGGTGCAGATTAAATGGAGGAGTGCAAAGCAAAGCGTTGTGGCGAGATCTTCAACTGAATCGGAATACATGGCTGCCGGAGGCTTCACAAGCGATATGGATGAAAGAGTTCATTACGGTCATCGAGGACAGAAATGCAGGCGTGTCGGCGAAGGATCAACTACATACATAAATGAGTATGTATGCAAGCCACCATACAAAGTACATCGAGCCATTCCATCTAAAAGAAAGGAAATATAGCAGCATATACGGCAAGATTCAAATGACCTAGATAGATATAATATTTTAGGATATTTCCTCATACATCACACATCAGAGTATTAAGCGGAAGCGGCAAAACAAGGTCGGAGTACGGATAAGAAGCAAATCGGCATAAGATGCCACAGAAATAAGCACATCCCGCCCACAGATCTCACGGATCCCCGTTCCTGGAATCTCTACACCGAACGATCGTTGCCCACATCATCAGCCTCTTCCACCCAGATCCGTCTGCGAGTGTACTGTTCATCTGAACCAATAATTTATCGTGTGAGACCCTAAGGGTACTCGGCAAGTCTTAATGCCTCTAAAGGGGACACAACACAGGGTGCGCAATTGCAGCAAAGATAAACCCTAACGGTTCTATAGATACTCTCTAACCATCCGCCTAACCAAAGATAGGCGGATGTCCGTGAATTAAAGACAACAGTTATAACATTAATATCCGATCCATCCTCCTCCTCGCTACCAACGAGGAAGCGGACGAACAACCCCCCCGTTGGCAATTTTATTAACCATTCCATGAGTGTTGCACTATTTACTAGTCAATTACTTAGTCGATTAAAGCGGTACTTTAGTTATGCTTGCCTATGATCGGAAAGCGTGCTCCAAGTCGTCCATAACCGCGGACACGGCTTTGAAAGTTTTACCTACGAGGGTGCACAAATAGCAACACACACTCGATCAACCTCGGAAAAACCAAATCAAAACCCAACGAGGCCTTCACGAAAGCAATCACAGATTGAATTATTTGAGGGGCCACCCCTTAAGTAGACCATAAGCCGGCGGCTCGAGACGGACTCAAGGTTGTAGGGACGGCTGTAAACGACTGGGAACCCAAAACTGGGCTTGTCGATACCGCGGAATCGTGCCACGATCCTAAACAATACAGGTGCTCCTCGAACAATCATAATAAAGCGGTAAAGCAGGGCATAAGTACAGGATAGTAAATAAAACCTCAAACTAGTTTGTGGCCCCAAGAAATAAGACTGAATCAAGCTCTGGCTCAGGGGGGGTCCCATAAGCTTCCCGGATGTGGATAGCGCGAATATTCTTGGAACAGGAATCAAGTACTCGGGGTCTTACGGGACACAAGTGAGCAGGAAAAACCAAATAGTGGATATTGCCCACCGGTGCCACTTTCATTAGTTATCCCATTACTACTCAGATTAAGTTTTTTAGGTACCTCGTTATCCATCAGACTCTCACATACCCTACACATGCTGTTCTACGACTCGCATGGCTCAAACAACTCCTGTAGTAATGGCTCATGGGATGGAGGAACAAGCTTCGGTGGGGTTGAAAAGTAAAGGCTATGCAATACTTGGGATTCAGTTTAATGCAATCGCGACTCAATGATGCAAGAATAAGATAGAGGCAATAGGTACATGCAAGCATGTGGTAGTGCTTGCCTAGCAACTCAGTTGAAGCGAGAGACGGATCTGGGTAGTGCTCCTGGTTCTCTTGATATATCCCACCTTTCGATTAATACTGAAGAAGAACCAAACAAACAAGGGCCAACATAAATAAAGTGCACAAGCATAGGAATAAAATGCGTCAAGCAAACAATCATGCCATGATGAATGATGCACAAGTTGCATGGCAATAATGTAGCATGGCATGGGTGAGGTGTAGAATACAAGAAATAACATTTTTATGGGGTTTTGGTCCCATTTTATTGTCATATTAGTTGCTGTATATTATATATTTGTATGATGCATGCTGCAATTTAAGTCATGGATAGCATAAACAGAAAGGTCTCGTCGAGCTGATCATTTTAGACATATCATTTGTCAAATTCGGAGTTATAAAACAAAAGTTATTAATTTATTAAGGTCCACGGGCATTTTGTTGTAATTTAATTCAACTTGAAATTTAAAGTGTCCAAATAATATTTTGAATGGCATATTTGAATTCCTCATATTTTTCTGATTCAAAAACATATATTATTTGTATTATTTGGAATTATGAATTTAAATTTATTTTATAGCAAAAATTAATAAATAGGGTCAAAGTCAAAGGTTGACTAATTAAATTAATTCTGAAAATATTTGATTAAAGATTTGAATTAACATTCAAAAACTAAACATTTTTCATATTAAGTTTGAATTCAAATTCTAAACCATTTGAAAGTTATGATTTAATTCACATTTAAACAGATTTAAAAACATTTGAATTTGAAAGTTTTAAATTTGGAAATAGACAAGCTACTGGGTTTTTGGTACACTGCAGAATCTACCCACCCTTGACCAGGTGGGGCAGTCTTGGCTGGCTGCGGTGTGAGGAGGACAAGTGGGTTGGCTTGGGGACCATGAGTTGAGGCACAGAAAACCTGAGGTTCTTGCAAGATGGATCGGTGGTGACATGTGGGCCGAGGAGGTGTCGCCGGGTTTAATTTGAAACACAGGACCTAAGCGTAAAACAGCATGGCGTTCTCACGAATCTGCGAAGTGTCCGAGGCCCAGACTCGACGCCAATGAGCAGTAAGGCCTAAACCGGAGGCGATGGCGAGCAACATACTCTGAATCTCGCCTAGGTGCAAAAGCGGAAGTTGCGAGGCGAAGATAGGGCTCGACTTTCATCAAGGGTCATCGCCGGATCTTGGCTGCAGGCGGGCGATGGCGATAATGAGGCGGAAAAGCTGCGGCTATTCGCAGCGTTCTAGCCATGACGGTGAGGCAGCGTGGCGCGGCAGCGTCTTGAGGCGATGTAGCAAGGCTGAAGCGCGACATGCGAAGGAGCAGTGCGAGGAGGGTAGGCAAAAAGGGGGTGCTCACCTGGACCGATTCCAAGAGGAATCGAGGAGGAAATGGTCGGAGGTGATGTCGGCGGCAATGGCGATGTTACAGGCTGTGCCCGAAGCGGAGACAATGGCGCCACGTCCCTCTGCTTTCGAGCTTCAGGTGGTCGACGGAGGCATGCACGCTCTCCGGCTCCATGGGATCAAGGCAACGTGCGTCGCTCTCGCCCGAAGCTCTCGGCAGGTGATCATAGGCGGGCGCGGTAGGGGATGGCGGCGGAGAGGAGGAGAAGGAAGACTAGGGTTCGAGGGAGGCCTCATGGCTTGGGGATAAGAATAGGAGGGGTGAGCGATTGTGGCGGAGGCGGCCACTGCCACTGTTGCTTTCCGCTTGCTTGTCTTGAGAGAGAGGCGACGGAGAAGAAGTCTGAGGCGGCAAGCGTGGGGTTATCTCCACCGAGAGGTACGGGCCAAAGTCTGGAACTCGGGTAACAAGAGGAAGGAAGACAGGAAAGAAGGCCGCGATGCTCGGGCTGCTGGGCTGCGACCAGGTATAGCTCTCTCCCTTTTATTTCTTTTGTTTATTAGTTATTTGTTTGTTCTTTTTATTCTATTACAATTTTCAAACCAGCTTATAAATTCAAATTCTTTTGAACTTTTTCTGAGTTTTGGAATAGGGAGCTTGACTAAGAGGGGAGGCAAGGGGCAAAAGAGATGGAGGATAAGGAGGTGCCCACATGCATGGTTTATGAATGAGCCAAGTGGGGCATTTTACAAGATTAAGAAGATATGGGGTTTTTGCAATTTAGATGAAAACATTTGTAAGATTAAGGAATCTTCACATGGAACCAAGGCTTGTAGAAAACAAAACAGGGGGAGAGAGATGAGGTGGTGCTTGCATGGCCCATGCAAATGCATTAGTGCTAGGTCTTATCTGTGAAAACAAAACAATATCTCATGGCATTTATTTATTTGCATCCTCCAAAGTTGGAGTAAGGGCCAAGCAAAAGGATTGGTAGCATTGGACCCACCCTATCTCTCATGAGCTAGACCAAACACCAAAAGAAAGAATAATTGCAAGCTCATGGTTAATGGGGTGGTGGAATTGTCAGGTGGTGAAAGAGAGGTGATGGAGTTGATTGAAAAGATATGCCCCCAACTCAACTTGGGCATTTAACAATATATCAAGAACCAGATACAATAACAAGAGGCAAATACAATTAATGATGCATATGAGATAAGAACCAAAACTCAAGGGTTATTGTATGATGCTCAAATGCAAGGTGGCATGATGACATGAACATGATATGATGATGATGCAATAATTATATGAGGGAAGTAGCCATATATTACTAGATCAAGTAGCATTACAGATGTTAGACAACTGGGATGCTACAACTCTCCCCCACTAAACAGGAATCTCGCCCCGAGATTCTAGGAAGAAGAAGAAGACACAAAGAGGGTAGGATAGTTGGAACGGAGTTCATCTTCACGCTCCCAAGTGGCTTCGTCAACGGAATGGTGTGACCACTGCACCTTGCAGAACTTGATGGACTTGTTGCGAGTCCTTCTTTACAGGTCTCAAGGATTTTGTGGGGTGTTCTTGATAAGACAGGTCTTCTTGGAGTTCGATTAGCTCATGATCCACGGTCCTGGGATCTTTGAAGCACTTCTTGAGTTGAGAGATGTGGAAAACATCATGGAATTTGAGTTTTTCCGGAGCTCAAGGCGTAAGCAACTTCTCCTCTTCTACCACGAATCTTGAAAGGACCGATGTATCTAGGAGCCAGCTTTCCTTTGATACCAGCGGTGTGTGCCTCTCATGGGAGTGACACGAAGGTACACGAGATCACCGAGGCATACACCATGTCCGTGCTTCTGTCATAATTGCTCTTGGCGACTTTGAGCAATCTTGAGTTCTCAAGAAAATATGCACCTTCTCCTCCTTGAGTTACAATGTCGGGGCCAAACCAAATTCTTTCTCACGCACATGACCAACCAATCGGAGTTACGCACTTGCGGCCATAGAGAGCCTCAAATGGTGCCATCTTGAGACTCTTGAAGCTGTTGTTGTATGAGAATTCAGCATAAGGAAGACATTCCTCCACTTCATGCCAAAGAGATGGCAAGCACGAAGCATATACTCGAGTCGATTGATCCTTTCAACTTGTCCTTGCGATGAGGGTGGTAGCGGTCTTTGAAGTTCAACTTTGTTCCCAAAGCGTTTTGGAAACTCTCCCGAACTTGGAAGTGAAGATGCTTCCAGGTCCGAAGCGATCTCAAGCGGAACCCCATACGAGAGACAATTATGTTGATGTAGAGCTCAACCAATGAATTCGAGATTGTTTCCTTGTGGGAAGAAATGAGCCACTTTAGATAGCATGTCAATGACAACAAAGATTGCATTGTTGCCCTTACGACCTTGGAAAACCGGTGATGAAGTCCATCTCTACTTTCTCCCATTTCCATTAGGGTTTCAATGGTGTAGAAGACCGAAAGGTTTCGATGGACAGCTTTCACTCTGCAGCGGACATCACACTCCAGACATACTTGGCACAATATCGTTTCAAACCAGGCCACCAATATTGTGTTTTAAGTCCATGTACATCTTTGTCTGCCGGGATGGATAGAAAGAAACGAATCGTCGCCTCCTTGAGAACTTGCTCTCTTAAACCGGGTAGTTTGGAACAAACATCCGTGTTCAAAGAAAAGCGTGCCTTGATCATCAACGTGGAAGGACTCATACTTGAAGCTCAAGTTTAGAGATGATCTTTTTGGTGTGCGGATCACCCGGTGACGAGAGCGAATCTTTTCTTCCAAGAGAGTAGCGAAGGTTCGGGAGATGCCCTTGTTCCACAATTTCGAGTTGGTGTGAATTTCTCGCACAAGAGAGGTTGTTGCTCTTCCATCATGAGGTTGTTGACATAAGCTTCTTGGTGAGAGCATCGGCCATGACATTAGCTTTGCGGTGTAGTTGATGGTCAAATCAAAATCATTGATTTCTTCAATCCATCTCCTCATCGGAGGTTGAGATCGGTGAGTGAAGATATACTTCAAACTCTTGTGGTCGAAAAGATCTCTAGCGGTTGCCAAGCAAGTAGTGCCTCCATAGCTTCAAAGCAAAGACAAGCTCTGCGCTCGAGGTCATGTGTGGGATAGTTGATCTCATGCGTCTTCAAGACGAGAGGCATAAGCAACCACTGTTTCTCTTGCATAAGGACCGCACAATCCTTGCAAAGAGGCGTCAGAATATCTGGAAAGGCTTAGATGTATCCGGAGGAACCAAGGCTGGTGTGGAGGTGAGCTTCTCTTTGAGTGTCTCAAAGCTTACTTGACATGCAGGAGTCCAAAGGTATTTCTTGCCTTTCTTGAGGAGATCGGTAAGAGGCTTCGCTATCTTGAAGTTACGAGCGAAGCGGCAATAACTAGCCAAACCAAGGAAACTCCGCACTTCTTTGACATTAACGGAGGAAGCCATTCAACAATTGTCTTCACAGTTTCGGGTTGTGCAATGCCCTTGGCGAGATGACATGACCAAGATAGGTTACTTGAGCACCAAAACTCACACTTTGAGAACTTTGCATACAAGCGGTTCTCACGAAGCTTGTTTAGGACACAGAAGGTGTTCTTCATGCTCTTCCTTGGACTTAGAATAGACGGATGTCATCCGGATAGACCAATGTGAACTTATCAAGGTACTCCATGAAAACCGAGTTCATCGGCCTCGAGAAGGTAGCGGTGCGTTGGTGAGGCGAAAGACATGACCGTGTACTCATACAGGCCATAGCGGGTGGTGAAAGCTGTTTTAGGCACATCTTCCTGCGAATCTTGATTTGGTGATAACCACTTCTCAAGTCCGACTTAGAATACCACGGCTCGAGCTAGTGATCGAAGAGATCATTAATCCGGGAGGGATATTTGTTATTGATGGTTTTAGCATTGAGAGCCGATAGTCAACACAAAGTCTATCGGTCTTGTCACGCTTCTTCACAAAGATTGTTGGGCTACCCCAAGAAGAATCTTGTGTTGAATGAAACCTTCTCTTGTTCGTCAAGTTGACGTTTGAGTTGACCAACTCGGAAGGACTCATTTATAAGGCCGCTTGGAGATAGGAGCCGTTCGAGTTCAAGCTCAATTACAAACTCAACCTCACGATCCGGAGGCATACCGCAACTCTTGGGAAAGACATCGGGAACTCACGGACCACGGTACACTGAATAGCTTCCATAGCATCATCATTGAGCCGCCAAAGAAAAGCTGGAAAGCGAGTCAAACTTGGAGAAAAGACTATATGGCCTTGAGAATATTGAGAAACGGCGTTGGCACAATCAATCACATTGCATTTCTTTGTCAACCAATCCATGCCCAAGATGACATCAATGTCGAATTTCCCGGAAGAATTAAGGGCCCGAGCGAAGAGCCACCAATCTCAATTTGATTGCCATGGCTGATATAAGCAGCCCTCAGGTTTGAACCAGGAGATAGGACCATTAACTTCTTAAGGAGAGGATCCAAAGCTAACACATTCTTATTTGCAAACTTGTGAGAAACAAAAGAATGCGATGCACCAGAAGCAAACAAAACTCGTGCAAGGACTGAGTTAACGGAAGCATACCCATCACAACTCGGTGCATGCTCGGCTTGAGCGTTGACACAGTTAGCACGAGCAACGATGAACCGGGCTTAGTGTTGATGTTGAGAGCCCGAGGTGGTGGTGCACGAACCAAAGGAGAGCTTCTGCGAGATCTTGGCGGTGGAGGAAGAGCTTTGTTTTTCAGCGGACGATTCAGTTCAGATGCCTGGGTCTCCGCATGAAACAAGCACCGGTGGGCGTGGAGCAACGTGAGCGAGGACTCCGAGCGCTCGGGTAGTGGTGGTTGTAGCCCACAGGAGCAGCGGTGGTGAAGTTTGGTGGCCTTGACGCGTAGCTTGCAGGTCTTAGTGGAGCCGGGAGCGACGGTGGGGTGTTAGGAACCCAGACACGCCGCTTAGAAGGCGCTGACATAGCTGAAGAGCTTGGTGCATCACGGTTGTGTTTCTTTGACTCCTCAAACACTTGCCTACTTGCTTCCTCTTGCAGTTGTGTCTTTGAAGTTCGGGAAAGATGCCGCCTTGCATGTGTGATTGCATATTTGATCGATGCATTGAGCCCTTGCACGAACCTCTTTGCTTCTTCTTGTCATCGGATATCTCATCGCCACCATAACGAGAAATATTCATGAAGTTCTGATGTAGGTGTTGACATTATCGTTTCACTTGAGGTTGAAAAGCTTCCTTCATCCTCTCCATGACAATTTCGACAGAATCTGCTCTTTGAACGCTCCGTGAACTGCTCCCAAGTAGGTGAAAACCGGTCTGATTTGCCTTGGTAATTCTCCCACCGAGAGCTGCATCTCCCTTGAAGGTGAGTAGCACACTTTACCCTCTTGCTCAGGAACATCGGCGGTCTCGAGTAGCCTTGACATCTCACGCAACCAATCATCGCATCCGGTGGTCGATCGAAACATCAAATTGGCGAGGTTGAATTTCAGAAGCTTTTGATGTCTCCTCGCTTGGGAGGTGGAGGCGTGAGCAAACTCATTCCTCGAACACTTTCCTCAAAGCGCTGGTTCTACTACATTCTTTGCTAAGGCATTGGCGATGCTTGACAACGCGGAACCCAGTTCAGGGGGTATGTCCTCATCAGAACGGCGTGGTGGAGCCATCCTGCGATTGATATAAAACACAAGTCAGTACTATAATGGAGAATAATAATAATCCAAAATAGTACCAAGATGGAATTAACCAAGATTAAAGGATACAATTTACTAAGATGATATTAAAATATCAACAAAGTTCAAAGCACCTAGAGGATATTAAGCATATCGCACACGATTGAAAAGGAGTGTGGTACACAAATATATCAAAGAAAAAATTTCCACAAATTTCGGCATTAAAATACCAATAGATGCGCAAAAATACTTAACGAATCAAGATTAGTGACTCTACCAATTCAATATACAAAAGCGAATGATAAGAGTAGTGGTATGGTCGCGACTCCATCCCGCACTCAAATCATTACTCCGCACATGAATAAGTGGAACACATATCCTAACCCCCTTCTTCTCACGTTGAACCTAAAGATTAGTAACTACGGAAACGAACACCCCAAACAAGATAACGTCGGATAACAAAGAGTAAGACAGATCGCGTCGGTATGCAAAAGCCTGTCGGTATGGAATGTACCAACAGTTGATAACCAAAGGCTGATTAGATAACAACTTGGATGCAACAGATAGACAAGGGATTACACACACACACATAAACACACAACCTATGGTACTACGGAAACCCAGAACACGTGAATCCTAGTTTGAACTTTTAAGAAGAGGATTGAAAACGTTACACTTCCTTACCAGAAAAAGGGTGGGTGGGTGGGTAAGAAGAAAAGTGGAAGCAGTCCTACTCTCGCGTTTTGTTTTTCCCTAGTATACATAACTACCAAAATATTTGCTAGACTGACAAAGACCATTTGGCTGAGACCCTGAAGGGCGGGATGGCTCTGATACCAATTGTAACTACCTCGGTGAATTACGCTCCTAGATACGAGCCTGGATGAGCGGAAGTGGTTAAAATAGTATGGTGGGGCCCCAAAAGCCACTCACGGGTAGACCTTTCGGCCGTCCCAACCACTTCCAGTCATCGGGACAAGTACGGGCGGCGTGTCAGTGAAGGATCAACTACACAAATGAGTATGTATGCAAGCCACCATACAAAAGTACATCGAGCCATTCCATCTAAAAAGAAAGGAAATATATAGCGCCATCGGCAAGATTCAAATGACCTAGATAGATATAATATTTTAGGATATTTCCTCATACATCACACATCGAGTATCAAGCGAGCGGCAAAACAAGGTCCAGTACGGATAAGAAGCAAATCGGCATAAGATGCCACAAAATAAGCACATCCATACAGATCTCACGGATCCCGTTCGGAATCTCTACACGAGCGATCGTTGCCCACATCATCGGCCTCTTCCAACGATGATCAAATCTGCGTGTACTGTTCATCGAACCAATAATTTATCGTGTGAGACCCTAAATTTTCAAGAAGTCTTAATGCCTCTAAAGGGGACACAACAGGGGTGACGAATTGCAGCAAAAGATAAACCCTAACAGTTCTATAGATACTCTCTAACCATCCGCCTAACCAAAGATGAGCGGATGTCCGTGAATTAAAGACAACAGTTATAACGTAATATCCACATATCCATCCTCCTCCTCGCTACCAACGAGGAAGCGGACGAACAACCCCTCCGTTGGCAATTTTATTAACCATTCCATGAGTGTTGCACTATTTACTAGTCAATTACTTAGTCGATTAAGCGGTACTTTAGTTATGCTTGCCTATGATCGAAACTGTGCTCCAAGTCGTCCATAACGCGGACACGGCTTTGAAAGTTTTACCTGCAGGGTGCACAAATAACAACACACTCGATCAACCTCGGAAAAACCAAATCAAAACCCAACGAGGCCTTCACGACAAAGCAATCACGATTGAGAATTATTTGAGGCCACCTTAAGTAGACCAGCAAGAAGTGGCTCGAGACGGACTCAAGGTTGTGGACGGTATGTATCGGGAACCCAAAGCTGGGCTTGTCGATCAGCGAATCGTGCCACGATCCTAAACAGTACAGGTGCTCCTCGAACAATCATAATAAAGCGGTAAAGCAGGGCATAAGTACAGGATAGTAAATAAAACCTCAAACTAGTTTGTGGCCCCAAGAAATAAGACTGAATCAAGCTCTGGCTCAGGGGGTCCCATAAGCCTCCCGGATGTGGATAGCGTGAATATTCTTGGAACAGGAATCAAGTACTCGGGGTCTTACGGGACACAAGTGAGCAGGAAAAACCAAATAGTGGATATTGCCCACCGGTGCCACTTTCATTAGTTATCCCATTACTACTCAGATTAAGTTGTTTAGGTACCTCGTTATCCATCAGACTCTCACATAACCTACACATGCTATTCTACGACTCGCATGGCTCAAACAACTCCTGTAGTAATGGCTCATGGGATGGAGGAACAAGCTTCGGTGGGGTTGAAAAGTAAAGGCTATGCAATACTTGGGATTCAGTTTAATGCAATCGCGACTCAATGATGCAAGAATAAGATAGAGGCAATAGGTACTGTATGTATGAAAGCATGTGGTAGTGATTCCCTGGCAACTCAGTTGAAGCGAGAGACGGATCTGGGTAGTGCTCCTGGTTCTCTTGATATATCCCCTGCTCAGTGTCTATTCGAAGAAGAACCAAACAAACAAGGGCCAACATAAATAAAGTGCACAAGCATAGGAATAAAATGCGTCAAGCAAACAATCATGCCATGATGAATGATGCACAAGTTGCATGGCAATAATGTAGCATGGCATGGGTGAGGTGTAGAATACAAGAAATAACATTTTTATGGGGTTTTGGTCCCATTTTATTGTCATATTAGTTGCTGTATATTATATATTTGTATGATGCATGCTGCAATTTAATTCATTGATAGCATAAACAGAAAGGTCTCGTCGAGCTGATCATTTTAGACATATCATTTGTCAAATTCGGAGTTATAAAACAAAAGTTATTAATTTATTAAGGTCCAGGGGCATTTTGTTGTAATTTAATTCAACTTGAAATTTAAAGTGTCCAAATAATATTTTGAATGGCATATTTGAATTCCTCATATTTTTCTGATTCAAAAACATATATTATTTGTATTATTTGGAATTATGAATTTAAATTTATTTTATACCAAAAATTAATAAATAGGGTCAAAGTCAAAGGTTGACTAATTAAATTAATTCTGAAAATATTTGATTAAAGATTTGAATTAACATTCAAAAAATAAACATTTTTCATATTAAGTTTGAATTCAAATTCTAAACCATTTGAAAGTTATGATTTAATTCACATTTAAACAGATTTAAAAACATTTGAATTTGAAAGTTTTAAATTTGGAAACAGACAAGCTCTTTGGGTTTTGGTACACTGCAGATCTACCCACCCTTGACCAGGTGGGGCAGTCTTGGCTGGCTGCGGTGTGAGGAGGACACGTGGGTTGGCTTGGGACCATGGTTGAGGCACTGGAAAACCGGGGTTCTTGCAAGATGGATCGGTGGCTGACATGTGGGCCGAGGAGGTGGACGCCGGGTTTAATTTGGAAACACCAGGGACCTAAGCGTAAAACAGCCGCGGCGTTCTCTGAATCTGATGAAGTGTCCAGGGGAACTGAAACTCGACGGCGAACAGCGCGGCCTAAACTTCGGGAGACGATGGCGAGCAACATACTACGAATCTCTCCTAGGTGCAAAAACGGAAGTTGCAGAGCGAAGATAGGGCTACGACTTTCATCAAGGGGTCATCGCCGGATCTTGGCTGCAGCGCGGGCCGGCGATGAGCAGCGGAAAAAGCTGCGGCCTTCTTGTCAGCCGTTCAGCCAGCGGTGGCCTTGGCGTGCGCGACGTCTGAGGCTTGACAGTAGCGAGGCTGCAGGCGTGCTGACGGCGAGCAGTGCGAGGAGGGTAGCGGAAAGGGGTGCTCACGGACCGATTCAAGAGGAATCGAGGAGGAAATGGTCGGAGGTGATGTCGGCGGCGATGTTCTGCTGTCCGAAGCGGAGAGGGAGCGCGCCACGTCCGGCTCCTTTCGAGCTCGCGAGGTGGTCGACGGAGGCTGCTGCACGCCTCCGGCTCGATGGGGGATCAAGCGGCACAGCGTCGCTCTCCTCGCCAAAGCTCTCGGCGGGGTGAGCATAGGCGCGCAGAGGTAGGGATGGCGGCGGAGGAGGAGAAGGAAGACTAGGGTTCGAGGGGGCCTCCGGCTTGGGATAAGAAGGAGAGGGGTGACGCGATTGGCGGAGGCGGCCACTGTGGGTACTGCTCCGTTGCTTGTCTTGAGAGAGGAGGCGAGCGGAGAAGAAGTCTGAGGCGCAGCGTGGGTTATCTCCACCAAGAGGTACTGGGGCTGGAACTGGGACCCGAGAACAAGAGGAAGGAAGACAGGGGAAGAAGGCCGCGGAATCAGGCTTTGAGGTCGACCAGGTATAGCTCTCTCCCTTTTATTTCTTTTGTTTATTAGTTATTTATTTGTTCTTTTTATTCTATTACAATTTTCAAACCAGCTTATAAATTCAAATTCTTTTGAACTTTTTCTGAGTTTTGGAATAGGGAGCTTGACTAAGAGGGGAGGCAAGGGGCAAAAGAGATGGAGGATAAGGAGGTGCCCACATGCATGGTTTATGAATGAGCCAAGTGGGGCATTTTACAAGATTAAGAATATATGGGGTTTTTGCAATTTAGATGAAAACATTTGTAAGATTAAGGAATCTTCACATGGAACCAAGGCTTGTAGAAAACAAAATAGGGGGAGAGAGATGAGGTGGTGCTTGCATGGCCCATGCAAATGCATTAATTGCTAGGTCTTATCCTGTGAAAACAAAACAATATCTCATGGCATTTATTTATTTGCATCCTCCAAAGTTGGAGTAAGGGCCAAGCAAAAGGATTGGTAGCATTGGACCCACCCTATCTCTCATGAGCTAGACCAAACACCAAAAGAAAGAATAATTGCAAGCTCATGGTTAATGGGGTGGTGGAATTGTCAGGTGGTGAAAGAGAGGTGATGGAGTTGATTGAAAAGATATGCCCCCAACTCAACTTGGGCATTTAACAATATATCAAGAACCAGATACAATAACAAGAGGCAAATACAATTAATGATGCATATGAGATAAGAACCAAAACTCAAGGGTTATTGTATGATGCTCAAATGCAAGGTGGCATGATGACATGAACATGATATGATGATGATGCAATAATTATATGAGGGAAGTAGCCATATATTACTAGATCAAGTAGCATTACAGATGTTAGACAACTGGGATGCTACAAGATCGGAAAGAGTACGACTACATCACCCACGAGAATCCGCTCTCGTTAAACACTTTGGAATCTTCGAGGGTAAGTTATTCCATCGACTCGTTGCTACAATCTAGTAGATAGATCTTGGCTTGTTTGTTTGTATGCGATAGAAAAATTTTGTTTTCCATGCTACGAACCCCTACAAAAAGCACCATGTTCCCATGCCACATAAGAAGATTGCTGAGATGCTCATTGTCTGCTTGTCCTTTCATTTTGGTTATGGGAAAGCTCATGTACCATGTGCAAGGGGTACCCCATTGGCGGTTCTCAATAATATGCAAATACTTACAATGACAAGGACTTACCTGGGCCCAAAGTTGAGTATGCATGAGGCGTGGCCCTCGTATTCAAGGGACTTGAGATTGCCAACTTATACTTCGTCAAGCATATACTCCATATTTGTCACTTTAACCTTAATCACTTCAAGATGCTTATGATAGAGGCAATGAGGGATGAAAGCTAACAAATACCATAATTTTTGGAAGCTCTTTTTGGAACTTGTAATCCCTGCTTCCTTTACAAAAAGGTCTTTCTTCCACCATTATTGAGTCTCCACCTTCTACCTTTAGGCACCATTAAGAGAGCATAGTTGTCATTCTGTGTGCATTGTTCCAAAGCTTATTGATTGATGCATATTGTGATATTACTTATTCTTGTGTTATTTGTTTCTAGTCATCCTTGTGAACTTTGAAGGTGTCCTATGCATCTATTTGCTACTCTTTGAGGGACAAGTTGATTGCCACTATGCTATGTTTTCTGTATGTGAAACAAACAAACATTTTTCAATGCATGTTATTCATGATCTTTGTTTGTAGCCTTTCATGTTGCATGCATAGTTACTATGTCCTATTGTTAGAACTCCATCTTTCATGCACATGTTTAGAGTTTTTTGATCCCAGCTTTCAATGCTTGCAAATGGTTGGATCTTTGTTGTGAGGGTCCATGTCACCTCAAAAACTATTCTTTTTATCACTTACCTACTCGAGGACGAGCATGATGTAGGGTTTGCAGCATAGAAAACAAAAAAAATTCCTACGATGGGAACAACTATGTACCAAGATCTATCTACTAGATACAAACAACGGGCGGATGTATATCCATAGAGAACATACCATTGAAGACCGACAAAGCTTAACGAGTTAAACTCGTGGTTGATGTAGACGATCTTTTGCCGATTCAAGATCTAGAGGAAGTCCTAGCACCGCAGATCAGCAGCGCATCCGTGCTCGCACACACGTCCGAGGCACCGAGCAACCTTCGCCTCCTCGCTCCAGCGATGCAGCGGAAACACAACTCTTTCTTGCCGAATAGCCACCGAGAACATGTATCTTGCTAGTCCGAGACCATGAGAGATAAATTCTAGAGGGGAGAGAGATCCTTCACGAGGAGGTGTGAGTGAGAGAGAGGAGAGGGGGTGCCTTTTATAGGAGGAGGGGGGCACCCAAGGGGGTGGCCGCCGGCCATGGGGGCTGCCCCCTCCCCTCCTTCATTCATGTGGGTGGACACTCCACTCACAAAAATCCTTTCAATTCCCTCCACTCAAAATCCCACTCAAACTTGCCATTAAATTTCCAACAAATTTAATGCAAACTCTCATTAAATAAAAATCTTTTTATTTATTCGGAATTTTGTCAATCACTTCAATGACAAACATTCACATATAACCCCTTGCTAGAATTCTATTTCACATGCAAAAACACTTTCTGCAATTTCACCCGAAAACCTGTTTCAGTATCTAGTGAAATAAATTCCTGCGCTTGTTATTCTTTCCGGCATGAAACTTTTGCTCCAATTGGATGTCGGTGTCTCTTTAGTGTGTCACCCTACGGTCCGTGAATAATGCGGACATGATAGAGACCCCTCTCGTATCAATAATCAGAAGCGGGATCTGGAGACCCATACTGACTCCCACACATTCAACGATGACTTTCTTGTGATCGTCGGAACCTTTTACGCTAGTATCTTAATCCCTTTGTTTTGCGATATATTACATGTCCGAGATTTGATCATCGGTATCTCCATACCTAGTTTGATCTCGTTACTAACATGCACTCTTTTCTCATTCCCGTGATATAACATTCTAGTGATCAAATCACTTGCTTGCAAGCTAACCAATGTGATATCACCGAGAGGGTCCAGAGTATATCTATTCGTCATTAGGATGAACAAATTCCACTCTCGATCCATGGGCCTCAACATAACACCTTATTAGTTCTGAACCCATCTTTATAATCATCTTGTTACGGTGTGACGTTTGATGTTATCAAGAAACTCTTTCGGTGTTAGTGATTGACATGATCTCATGGTCTAAGGATTAGGATCACTTCGTAAGTTGTTATAGCAATATAAACTCAATGACTTTGATCGTAATGCTATACTTCGGATGAATGTTCATCACACCATTACACTAATGTTGTGATCCCGTTATTAACAACATCCAATTTTTATGATCAGGAAACCTTGATCATCTTGTTAATCAACGAGCTAGTTTATGAGAGAGGCATAACTAGGAACTTTCTGTTTGTTTATTAAACACACATGTATTAACGTTTCCGTATTAATACAATTATAGCATGAAAAATAAACATCTATAATATACTTGGAATACACATAATAAACACTATTATTGCCTCTCATGGCATATTCCCTTCACAGGAGTTAAGCTTGGGGATGCTTAATACGTCGAAAACGTATCTTTAATTTTTGATGTTCTATGCTTGTTAGTATCTACTTTGCTTTGCTTTGTCTGTACTTTGAGGTGATTTTTACATGTTTTCTGGTACTAACTTATTAACAAGTTTCCACAGCGTCAGTTGCCTGTTTTCTGTTGTTTTTGGTTTCAGAAAAGCTAGTAAAGAAATATTCTCGGAATTGGACGGGACAAACGTCAAAGTCAGTTACTTTCCGTGGGGAACAAGAAGTCCAGAGGAAAGCCGGAGAGGAGGCGGTGGGCCTGCCCGCGCCTAGGAGAATGTGGGCCCACGCGCCTCGGCCTCCCCCTTCGCCTATAAGAAGCCCCCGATGCAGAAACCCTAAGCACCCGATCAAATCTCCACGAAACCGTCTGTAGCCGCCGCCACCATCATCCCTAGATCGGGGGGATCTGAAGTTCTTCCCGGCACCCTGCTGGAGGGGAGATCATCCTGGAGGCCTTCTCTCCGGTATGATGCGTGAGTAGTTCCACCTTAGACTATGGGTCCATGTAGTAGCTAGATGGTTGTATCTACTCATTTGTGCTTTCATGTATAGATCTTGTGAGCTCCGTTCATGATCAAGATCTAATCTATTTGTAATCATGCATGTTGTGTTTGCGGGAATCCGATGAATATTGAGATTATTATGTTGGTTTGATTAATAGTTTTGTCTTTATAATTCTACCATGTCTGTGTTGTTTATGATCTTGCATGCTCTCCGTTGTTAGTAGCTATCTTGGCCAAGTAGTTGCTAGTGACTCCAAGAGGGAGTATTTATGCTCGATAGTGGGTTCATGCCTCTAGTTTCCAAGGGAAGTGACAATAATCTCTTCGGTTGTAGATGTGTTGTTGCTAATAGGAGAAAACAACGGTCTCTTGTTTATGGAACATGTGGACTGTTTACCTTACACACTTTGCTTAAAACAGTTGTATGTTTCTTGCAACTTAATACTGGAGGGGGTTCGGATGATAACCTGAAGGTGTATTTTTAGTCATAGATGCAGTTGGATGGCGGTCTATGTATATTGTTGTATTGCCCAATCGAATCTCATGGAATCTTTCTGACTAGTAATTGCATCGTTATGCCTTGCTCAGTTCCTGTCAATTGTCCTGCTGTAATTTGTTTACCCTTCATGCCATGTTGTTTATCTAAGGAGAGCACCTCTAGTGAACTATGGATCCCAGTCCAATATTTACCATTGATATATCTTACACTGTTACTTGTTTACTTGCTGCAAATCATTACCTTCCATACCATACGTTTAATCCTTTGTTAATTACAGCAAACCGGTGAGCTTGACAATCTCACTGATTCGTTGGGGCAAAGTCTTAAGTTTGTGTTGTGCAGGTCTCCGCGTTGCTAGCAACACTTATGTGACGTTTCCTTCCTCCTACTGGTTCGATAACCTCGGTTTCTTACTGAGGGAAACTTGTTATTGTGCTGCTTCATACCTTGTTCTTGGGGTTTCCAACGAAGCGTCCCACGACAAGTGGTGGACGCCATCACGAGACACCAATTCCGCGGGGCTTCCTGGAGGTGTGGCGGCAGCGATTGAGCTAGGCTGGGGATGGCGGCGTTGTGGCTGCAATAGGCAATGCGGCCGGAGCTTCACGGGCCCATCTGGGCACGGCCGGGCCTGCCAGGGCATGGTGTGCTCCCGCTGCTTTGTCTGGTCGATGCCTGCCTTGGCGGTGGAGGGGGTTCCTCCCGCGGCTGCGAGGCTGTTGTCCCTCGTTCGGCGATGTTGCGTGCCTCTAACTCGCAGCCCGTGCCAGTGTTCATGAAGAGAAGAGTGTTGGTGATTCCAAGATCGTGGAGGCGCATACTCGTGGGTGGCAAAGCTGGGTGGCGATGCTCCGTTGCACCAGAGTTTTTTTGTGGGCGGGGATCGGGAGAAATCCCTGTCAGCTAGTCTGACCCTGGCGTGGTGCCGCCTTCGAGTGGCACCATTCCTTCTTGAAGGGCGCCTCGGGAATCCCTGTCCACTTTACTCTGTGTGTTAGGGGAAACCCCAGGAACAATTTGGTCCGGGTAGCAGCATTGTGTCGACGATGCTACCTTCTTGAAGGTGTTGCTTGATACGGACGCTGCAGGGCGCTTGGTTGTGGTGGGTCATCATCGTTTCGTCGATTCATCTTTGTCTTCATTTCGTTTTCTTTTGGGCATGTTTTTGTTGTTGCCCCGGCACTCCTTTTGTTTGAATGCTTGTATTCAAGAGAGATTTGTCTAATTTGCTAGTAATATTGCAAGTCATTTTGTATCTATTGTGAAAAAACAAGTAAACCGCTGATCCATATCCGTATTCAAGAAAATATCAGCTCCGTATTCATATTTAAAAACATCCTTATTTGTTTGAAAAGATGAATATGGAGGTAAAACAATACTTGGTCCGCATCGGATCCGTTTGCACCCGTAATAGCTTCCGTGCGTATATCCATCTCTTCTCGCCTACTGATGCAAACACTGCCGGACGCATGAATACTATCCCAGAATCTTCAGGGAACATTAGTGCTAGGTTAATAGGTCGTATTTTTTTTTTTTTTGGAGCGCATGCTGTTCAAGTCATTTGAACTTTGGAAGTATAGCAAGGCCCAATTGCAACCAAGGTGGAGGTGGAACCGTGGAATCATAGACGATCAAGGCGAACCCAAGTTGAACCGGAGGACATTTAGGCTCCACATTGTCCATCAAGCCTGCTGGCCCGACTATTACTCGCCCATAATTTCATTTTTTTTAACAGATACAGGCCGAGAGGGCCAGGAGTTTTTTTATTCCAGCGGCAGAGAGGTAAAAAAGAATGAGAAAAGTGCTAACAGGTCCCTAAAATTAACACTTAACACCCTAAAAAGGATTGCAGAAAAGCAATCGAGTCCTTGCAGACCGCAGGCGATGAGCAGATCCATGGCGGCGCCACCACAGCGACAACCGGGGACTATACCACTTGGTTGCAGGAGGGGCTTCAGTGCCGCAACGAAACTACAGAAATTCCTCTCGTAGAGGAAGAAGAAACTCGCATCGATGAAGAAGGCGAGCGCGGCGTGACCACCCTGTGACCGTAGATAGCGGCGGCGCGACGAGGCCGACACTCGGAAGACGCCGCGGGGAGCCAGAACTCCAAAAGCTCCCGGAGGCCAGGTAGCCTCCCAGGCCAACTGCGTGCCGCATCCCACCGCAAGCACACGCCCTCCCCCTCGCCGCCACGGCCGGCCAGGAGGACAAGAAGCTTAGCAGAGGGAGGCAAACAGGTGGCCACGCTTGAACATGGAGCAGGAAGCTTGTCGCCTCCACAAACTCCTTCTCCCCTCGCCACCTCGGCCGGCCGGAAGAAGAAGCGTAGAAGCAGAGGACGAACTAGACCACCGCCCAGCGTCGTGCCCACGCGCCGGAGCGGAATCACTCCCGCCACCTCTAGCTCTGCCGCTCGCCATACCCATTGTCTTCATCCCCTTGCCGCCCCGGCCGGCCGGCCAGAAGAAGACGATGACAAGCATAAGCTCCCGAGACCAGAAGGCAACCAACGACCTCGATTTTATTCAAAGATGCGGTGGTCGCCAGCACCAGGTCCAGCTCCGACCAGAGGAGCAAGGACACGGCAAGGGCGAACCGAAGAATCTAAATCCGGTCCCGATCTGGATCTCCGCAACCAGGCAAACAGCCCAAACTCAAAAAGCAAAGCAAAAAACCTAAACCTATCTACCTCGGTGCCATCTCCCGGCCGCCACTCGCCAACTATTCCGGCGAGTGCGCCCAAGGAGGGGCCGCCGGAACGCACACCGGCGACTCTCAAGGTCTGCCTCTAGTTTCGTGCCGAGAGGAAGGGGGTGTCCCGGAAATGGTTAGCCCATAATTTCATTGGGGTGACATACTGACATACCGGGGGTGTACAAAGTCGGAGTTCCTATGTCACCTAGAAAGTCATATATCATTGGTGTTGCTAGTCGTGTCGCCACGATTGAGCTTCTGAAACCTTCCACGCAGCAATAATCCGTGACAGCCGAGCAGCACTTGGTTCTCTACTCTTTTGCGCTTTGTTCCTGTTCCTCCTTTTCCCCCCTTTCAAATGTGAGTCTTCACTCTTCAGAGACTCAGCTAGTCAGCTAGTAATAAACAGGCAGTAGCTTCGAGTCTCCGCCTGGTCGTGTCTACTCTTCTTTCCGTCCGAGAGAAGCAAGGAGAAGACTCCTGCACTGCGCAGACGAGTCTACTCGATGCCATCTTCTTCCGTGCGTTTCGTTGCTTTTTGACGCCTGACGATCGATGCTTCCACACTTGGCACTGCATGAAGAGAAGGTCCGGTTCATTCCATCTGTTTCACTCTGAAGTCTGAACATGCATCCGCAGCTCAGCAGAGAGCCAGAAGGTTAAATGCGACCAGTGTCTAGTGGCTCGAAAAGAAAAGGGAATGGACGTGTGGGCAAAAGACTTATCCAACTGTCGAGATATGTTCGCTCCGGGAGACTGAAATTCTAATAATCCTTTGTGCTAACTAAAATTCTCTTGTCTTTTACAATCACAATCAAGTCCATCCGTTTCTCAAGAAAGCTGTATACCGAGACCGCAACATTTCGCTACCAATGGTCCATATGCACTCGTGTATCTCGCATATGGGTCACGTACGTGGGGCTTCATTCGTGCGCGCGTCCATCAACTCGCAAGTGTCTTTGTGCCAAAGGAAAAGGAATTGCCTTCCCTCCGTGCACGTCCATCTCCTGATAAAAAACGAAGGGAGTACGTGATGAAAACTGCCCCTGAAACTCCAGTATGTCGACCATGACGAGTGCAAGGTGCACGTGGACGGTCGTTCTTCGAGTGAAGTGAAAAAAAAAGGAGCGCCGTCTCTCTCCACGATGCTCACACAGGTACGTCCGAGAGCAGAGAGGGGGAAGAAGCCTCGAGAGCGCGCTTGATCAGCCTCGATGAGTCGGCTCTTGCCCGCGCACGACACGTACGTGGTTCATTCATGCAGTTGGGGGCGCTCGGGTCGGGTCTTGGCCAGCTACTCCCAAGAACTCGACCGACCCATTCTACTCTCTCTGATAAACAATTGCTCTAAACAAATCGAGGACTTTCACCGTTGTACTAGTATCTAACGTACTTTCCGCCGGTTTATGCTGCGTACGTGTGCTCGACACGAGACACCATCTCGACCGATCGATCGATCGATCGCGCGTGTACACACGCAGAGACATCTGAGCGGACAGAGGAGGAGGAATGAATCGGACGGTGCGGGAAGAGACGTGAGGTGCGTTCGGATTTGAGGTCTCTAGAATCCTGAGACCAGATAAAAGAGGTGTCGAGATCGATTATCGATGCGCGCGGCGCGGTACGGAGGGCGACATGACGTACGTACGGGCGTTCCGTCGTCTCGGAAGCACCGTCAACAAGCTTGTAGAGATGTTGTAGTACTACCGCAGCACATGAGTACACACACAATCCTTGGAACTAATAACAAGTCAGAGATAGACCTGAGAAGACCGTGGGAAAAGGTGTCGAATCGTAGCAACTGCTCACATTTGACAATATTTACAGTTCCCTCCCTATTTTTTCCGACCCATATTAATTGACTCAAATTTGTCTAAATTTATATAAATCTAGACACTATTTAGTATATAAATTTATCTAAATTTTGATAAATCAAAGTCAATTAATATGGATCAGAGGGAATACTATTTCATAACTAATCTTACTTTCTCCATGTGTCGCCTACTCTGTTCTGAACCAATCTTACAGCAGAGCTATAGCATCTGCTGTCCTTCCCTTCTCATGAAAAAAAAAGAGGTGGCCAAACTCTTGAAGCACATGAAGAGAAGGCACTATGTCGGTGGTCACATATAAATTCTCATACGTGAAGGCTATCTCATGCATAAACGAACTGCGCGCCGTCGATATATTAATTACATGTCAATTTTACCGAGGCTGCATAGAAGATCTTCGATAATGAGTGTTGCGGCAGGGACATACAACATGAGCACGTGATGTTTTTTACGTTACACCTACTATCAACATGTTCTCCATCACCGTTTCAATTTCAGTGGGCCAGTACACTCAATTTCGTCCAGAGTTGATTGCTATGGGCAAATATTGCAGTATAAATAATAATTAAAGTATCATGTGAAAGTGCATAACGTTGGACAAAATGGGTAAAAAATGGGGTGACCAAATTTGGAAAAGTTTAATAATAAAGAAAGGTTTTTTACTAGTGCTTCCTCTAGTTTAGTGCAACTTTTTTTAGGTGTTCTAGTGCACCCCCTCCTCTCAAACTAGAGAAACTGAAAATACAAGGATGTCCACGATGAAGAGATACACCTTCCAGCCCTATGAACCGATGGGGTATCATCCATTACTAGTCGTCCTTGTGTTTTCAATTTCATGAGTTTGAAGAAAGGGGTACACCGAAGCAAGTGTTTTTATTTTATTTTGCGGGAAAACAAATCTTCACTTAATTACATCTTCTAAAATATATCTTGAAAATAAATAAAATTAGTTAAGCTCTCTCATGCCACTATATCAGTGACATCATAGCCAACATTGCAGTGTGTGTTGATTAGGTTTTGGTCTCCCAAGCTCATGGGCATCGAAGCTCTAGCTTCCACCCGCTTCAAGCTTCTTCTTGTGTTGTTAGATGTTTCCATGGTTTAATGCATGTCCCTTACAATCAAGTGTGAGGCATGGTGGCGGTTAATTCGTCGACACACACCAGGATGACATTGCGAATTTGAATGTAAGATAACCTTCTTACAATTACTATAGAAATAAAAAACGTGCACGAAGTGAAAAGATGATGTATTGTTTTTACGAGACTACAACATACTCAAAAGAACTATCCCAAACTCGTTTTCATTTCAAAACAGGTCAATGAGTTCACATAAACAAGGGACATCGCATGGCCAAAAAGAAAGGAAAAACGCCTTCTCAGGTAAGAGGTGTGAGAGAGAGTATAACTGGGTGAGTAACACGGTTTTGGATTACAACATGTCAAAGGTAGTTTAAAATACAGTAGGAAAAGGTTCGAGCTAGATCATCAAGTCACATGAGACTTTTCTGGCTTCATAATGAGTTTTCCTTTATTGATGTCTCCCATTCTAAAGCTATTTTCCATTGTCTTTCTCTTAGTGGCTGCTATAGGAAAAGGAGATGTTCAAACTCTTGAAGCACGAAGTGAACACATTGTGTCGGTGGTCATATATAAATTCTTGGCCATGCAGGGCACCAAAAACTACACTTGGAGTTGTTGGATACATTTATTACAAGAACGTTTTTTTAACGGGAGAATGTTTTATTTAGATATTGCATAAATGATCTTATAAATAATGGATGCTTATAGTGGGACATGGTGTTTTGGCTCATAGGTCTAGATGCACCTATTATGAAAAATATATTTTTAATGAAATTAGAATGTTAAAATATTTGAAAAACAATTTCTAGATGTACATCCGGATATTTTATGTTCTCACACAAAGTTTTGTGGAAAATACATTTTATGTTGCCCATATAAAAAGACAAAAAATATCTCGTGAAAAGTCATGTTGGAGTATCGAAAAATTGTCTTTTTTTTCACAAGGGACACAAATGTTCATTTTTTTTAAAACTTGTGTACATACATATAATTACGGATGTACGCGAATATTTTTCCTGATATTTTAAAATATGTTTTTAAACAATAGGTTCATATACACCAGTGGGCCGAATTGGTTTTCTATGCCTCCATAGTGCCACTCTATGTAGTGTTTGTAGGTAACGAATTTCGCAACATGGACATGTAATATGAGCATGTCATGTTTTTTATGTTACAAGTACTATTAACTTGTCCTCGCTGTTTGTTTTTCATAGGGCCAATACACTCAAAAATCGTCATGAGTTCATTACCATGGGAAATTACTGCAATATAAATGATACTAAAGTATTATGTGTGAATGACTATTACATTGAACAAAACATGTAAACAAATGGGGTGATGGAGGGTGTGGGTCGCGGGGTTTAGTGAGTGTGTTTAAGAGTTGGAGGTTTTCTTTAAATAGTGTTGCAAGGGGACTCAAACTTCACTAAATTTGGAGAAATTTAATGGCAAAAAAGGTTCACTAGTGTTGTGGCTATCTTAGTTGATCTTTTGATTTTACTTTGCAAGTTTTCAATTCAGAATTAAATTAGGTCTTCTAAAAGACATCATTAAAAAATAAGATAATGTAAGCTCTCCAACGACTAGAATAGTGACACCACAACCAGCACTGCTATGCACGTTGCTTATGTTTTGGTGTGACAAGCTCAAGGGCCTCAAAGCTCTAGATGTTGCCCGCTTTGAGCTTCTTTCTTGTATTGTTATATGTTGTCAGGGTTTTGTTCATGTCCACACATATCAAATGGGAGGCATTTTTGGCGGCACTTAATTTTCCAAGAACGCTAGCATGACATTGTGGATTCAAATGTAAGCTAAACTTCGCAAAATTAATACTCCCTCCGATCCATATTAGTCGACCTAGATTTATCTAGATACGGATATATCTAGTCAATTTTTAGTGCTAGATACATCCGTATCTAGACAAATTTGAGTCAAGTAATATGGGTTGGAGGGAGTAGAAAAAATCAAACCATGTATGAAGTAAAAGGTGGTGTATTGTTTTTTGCGAGACTACGACGCACTGAAAAGAACTAGTCTCGGACCGTCTTCATTTCATAACAGGTCAATAACATTACAAGGATCTACTAAACAAGGGACATCGCATGGCCAAATAGAAAAGAATGAATCCTATGAGGTAGGATGTGAGAGATGTTGTCATGTACCCACCCTAAGACTCATAGCTGGTATAACGGTGGAAGTACACCGCCTTGGTGTTGAACAAGTAAATGGTAGTTCATAAGACAGTAGGAAAAGGAACCAGCGAGAGCAACAAATCACATTACACTCTCTTTTCACTTCATAATGAGCTTTCCTTTGTCGATGTCTCCTATTCTCAAGCTATTTTCCATCATCTTTCTCTCTCCTCTTTCCCTTCTCTTGCATGGTAATCTTCAGTGGCTGCTATAGAAAAAAGGAGGTGTTGAAACACTTGAAACACGAAGAGAGCACATTGTGTCGATGGTCATATATAAATTCTTAACCGTGGAGGGTGTAAAAAACTGCACGGGGAGTTGTTGGACACATTAATTTCAAAACAGTTTTATCCACATGTTGCATACATGCTCTTATCAATAATGGATGCCTCAACTGGGGCATAAAACATGTGATTGTGATTTTTTTACATCGTACTCTGTCCATATCACAAAATTAAACATGTTGTTACAAATATTTACACGGTATTCAAGATTTACCTTTGACAACTATTTTTTACTACTATAATATATGTTTTAAAAATAGGAAATAGCACATTATGACTATATTATTTGAAAAAAAAATCTTACCATGGGATTTAGGTGTTCTGAGTCAAAATATTGGAAACAATATATATATATATATATATATAGTATAAACATTTTAAATGCTTGACTTAAGACATGTCCAAAACGACATCTAGTTATGATATGGAGGGAATACTTTCTCTCCTCATGTCTCGATCGTTTTAAATTCAATGATCAAATGCATTTCTGGCTTAGTTGGACCATAACTCAAACTTCACCAAAATTGGTGTGGCATATTTTGTGTGCATGCCATTACAGTCCCAAATCCATGTTGACAAATCCTTGGGCATGCATGCCCGACTCATCACTCGGGAGCGGTCTTGTTGGCCAGCTACTCCAAGAAATCGATAACGATTCTACTAGTAGCTAGCTTGGTGTTTGTTACTAATATTGTTCTAAACAAATCGAAGACTTTCCGCCGGTCATATGCTGCGTCTGCTCGACACGACGACACCACCTGGATGCATGACGCGCGTACGCTTAGAAACATCTGACCGGACAGGGGGGAGGAATCAGACGGTGTGGGTATCGGGGAGAGGTGCGTTTCGATTTGGCGATCGAGGTCTAGTCATGATGAAACCAGATAGGTGTCGAGATCGATCGGTGTGCGCGCGCGGCGCGAGACATCCAGGTCCGTCTCAGTTGCTCATAAGGGCCCGCTTGTTTTATCGTTTCGTTTACCGATTAGATCCGAATATTGAGTATACCGGAATTTTAGCGGGACCTAACTTGGTTCGTAATATTTACTTACTGGCTAAAATTCAGGAAAACAAGCGGGGCCTAAGTAATTTTTTGTTTAGCAAAGTTTGCGGAGTTAATTGGTTGTCGTATCTGGGTGTTGTTGTTGATGTTGCCGCAGACCTGAATTGACTACGCAGTACGCACGTAGGTAAATATAAGTAGATGCAGATCGTCACCTTTTACTCACTAGTTTAATCATCGACATCTCACATCTGCTACGCCTTTTCTGATCCCCTTGAGCTGTAATTTTTAACAGCCGACGGCTCTAGTTTACTTTCTCCTTTTCAAAATATAAGATGATTTGCTTTTAGCTTTGTGAAGCAAATATATCTAGACTATTTCTACTATATGATACCAGATAAGCGCATTATTTGTGGTTATTATGGATGACCACCCAGAACAATTGAAAAGAAGTAGCCCATATGAAACACGAAAAACGTAACGCGACAATCACCTTTTTAAGGCTCTGTTTGTTACAACTTCTGATTCTGCTTCTTCTACTTCTAGGGTCAAAAAGCGGAGGCCCAAACAAACGGCCTAATTTTATACAACGCTTGTCGGCAGCGCTGTCCCGATTTGCACTCGAGACGGCGAAGCAGCGGAAGCGAGGCGGGAGGCGCTTCCCGCAGATTTTGCTGCTTCCCGAGTTGGTGCGGACCAAACTATCCTCTATACTCCACCGTATTTACAAAAACTTTGCCCTCGCAGTGCTCCTTCACCTGCACGCCCCCGCGTCACTTCCCTCCACCCTTCTTGGCATCGAGGAAGAAAACCCGGCCCTCCCTCTTCCCCCACGGCGGTGCTTTCCGCGTGGTTTGGCAGAGGCGCTGGGGGTGCGGGGGACGCGCGGTGGTTGGTGGCCACGGCGAGGTGCTGGAGGCAGGCGGGCCCGATCTGGGCTTCGCGGGCAGCAGATCTGAGGTCTTGACGCCTGGTGCGGCGCAGTCTTGGCAGTGTGGTGCTCGAGTCCGCACCGTGGCTGATGATGGAGGTGATTCAGGCGGTGACAAATTCAGTCGTGAGGGCGGAGAATTCAGCTCGTCGGCGTCACAGGCGGCGGCTGAGTCGTGGCGGAGGGCCGTGAGGAGTCCTAGGGAGAGCGGCGCCTGGGCGTGGCGGCGATCGTGGTGCCTGCGCGTGGGGGCCGTTCGTCCCCGTCTCCTTGGCCGTCCACGGATGGGTGGCGACGCGGGCAGGGAGACCAGCAGGTGGATGGGCGCGGTGGCGGCGGCTGCCTCCTCCTCTAGCCGACTCCAAGCATGCCGCCGTTGGCCCCCTCCTCTACCACCATTCTGACTCTGAGCAAGCCGACGGTAGCGAAGAGAGAGACGAGGACGGGGTAGCTCGATCTGTGTCCGCTCGTGTACGTGACTTTTTTTTACAGAGAGACGGGAGTTGACCGTGTTATGTTAAAAAGATTATTTTGTTAAAAGTCATGTTTACAATTAATTTAGAAAAAAAAGTTGATTTAGCTCTTAAGCATGTTGTACATCGTATCAATATGGCCAAAAACAGCTACTCTTTCCGATCCAAATTATTTAACTTAGATTTATCTAGACATTAATTAGTATTAGATTTATTTATATCTTGACAAATTTAAGTCAACTAATTTGGGTTGGAAGGAGTAATTTATTTTAAACCAACACTTATATAACATCTTCTGCACTTAGGGACATTTTAGACATTTTAGTTTTAAAATCAGCAACAGCAGCAATCAAAAGCACTCTTGCCAAACACCAAACTCTGCATCCAACAGCTGCTTTCTACCGCTGATTTTTGGCCGCTGATTTTGACAGCTGATTTTCAACCGCTGCAGCTCAAACAAACACACCCTAAGGTATCATACCGACTAGAAACGTTTACATGACCGGGGCAACGGCTCCAAGTATCGTAGATGACACCCGATTAACACGTTGTTGCGCAACGGAGTTCAAATCGTTAATTTCATGGTGCTACACCTCATGCAATACACCTCAGACCCAGATCCCCTACAGATACTAATAAGTTAGATACAAACCTAAAACATTTTATATATTTTAAAACGGAGGGAGTACTAATTAATAACCATTCAAAATATAGTCGGTGGGGCCGTGGCGGTATACACTAGAAAGCTACCTAGACATGCTGCCTCTTTATTATCTAACTAAAACCACTATGCGATCAGTCCCCGGATAGGAATCATATATAGTTGAGCGGAACGCAGCAAGGATATTTTTCAGCTCTCTCTCTCCCTCTCTCTAGCTCCGCATTGCTTGCATCGCTGTGATCAACGACGCGGTGACGAAACAATGCTAGTAGACGGCTTGTCACCAAGGGGTCCAATGAGGTTAGCTAGTAGCGAAAGGTGTGGGGCAACCTGTGTGTAAGCAATGAGGCAACACTTTTCTTGTGAGTTGTGACCCCTCGAAAGGGGGAGAAAACGAAATCCTCACCACCGTTTGCTCCGATCGATTCCTTGTTTAGTTTTACACAAATGCTTTTGTCCTACTATGTGGAAAAAGTGCTTTCTTGTCTTGATGACTTAGTGACGTTTTTTTTATATAAAAAAAGAGGATTGCATGACCAGTGGTTTATTAATAAAATCACCAACAAGAGTACTGTCCTTTATTTTTATTTTCTCCATCGTGAGCCTCGGTCGAGCCCCAACAGGAGTAGCCATATGGAGGTCGATCACACCGAATGCGCTGGCCTGCTGGGTAGGCGACATGCTGCCCAAAAACCTGAAAATCCCTTTGACCATACCACTGGGATGAGTGAATTCCTATGCCTCAGCAGCCGGCCGGCCGGATACGACCCAGTACGAGTTCTAAATCTTCCTCCGACGTCGTTCGGTTCGGTGAAACCAACCAACCTTAACCAGTAACCACCAAACTTCACCTGTCCCGAGTCTGAGTGGCTGTAAGTGCAAGTCAAACTAAGCAGGAGAAAAACTCTTTGCACGTAATCTTCACTCATTTTACACCTGATTTGTCTGTCTCCTAATTAATTAATTGAGCGGCAGCGGCTCGCACACCTGATTTCAGAATTACAGGAAAGAAATGCGGAGGACACTGTGCTGCCATGGTCTCGAGCCAAATGTGCCGGAAGAAGTAGGAGAGGTACGGGCGGAGCGGCAAACAACTTCCCCGATCGAGCGGGGCCGAACCGCGCAGGCCGTGGCCGCCGAGCGCCGAGTTACGAACCGGACACTTGGCCGCACCTTGACGAAGGCAAAGATCAGCGGCGCCGCGGCCACATGGCCCGGCATACAGCGCCGCCCGCGGGCTGGACACCTGCGCCGCTGCTCGGCCGTCCGTTCGCTGTGACGGCGAGAGCGTCACCGCTTCACGCGCGCGCGCGACATGGCGTGGCCGTGCGTGTGCCCATATGCCACACGCAACACTCTGTCCGGTAGCGCCGAGACGGACGGGAGTGACGCCGGAACGAGTTCAGGAACCTCTTGGCACGACGCCGTGAAATGTCAACACAAGGTTTTTGGCCTGGCACTCCGGCTTGCGTCGCACTTTACACATGCGTAGTACTACGCGTTAGCCCCGAGGCCGTGAAACGGATTCACGGCCGGTCCCGCGACCGCTTGGCACGTGTCCATGTGCATGGTCACTTGCTGCAATGTGTCGAGAACGTATGATGCTACGTGCAGTGCGGTGCCACCGATGATTTGTTTGGAGCAAAACAGCTTCTCCACTTTCACGCCGCGTATTCCCCACCTCGTACTTAACGCCCCGCAGGCACGAGGGATCTCTCGCCCTGATTCCCCCTGGCCCGCACGCACGCACGCACCGCATAGCCAAGCCCACGCGCACCCCACAAAAAATATCTCACAGCCCATGGACCCATCTCCGCCTCCAGTTCGTTCCATTCCAACCCGGTCTGGTCCAGCCACCGCTCACCCGACCCGACCACCCCACCTCCCTCCGCTCACGGCATCTCCACTTGCTTTTCCAAAAACGCCGACCTAAAGCGATTTTTTTTTGTCCGGAACAAAAAATTGGTCTAGTCGTGTTTCGAGGACCCGGTTTTGTTCTAATTTGGACCGAGTTTGGTATGGTCTTCGGACCATTCCAAGTTCTTTGAAACGTCTTGGGAGCGTCGACAAAGTGAAAGCAGCATGTGCTACAGCCATCGGAAGACGAACTCCTGCCCTTTTCTTCTTCCCTTCCCACCTTTCTTCCCCATCGCCAAGACCAAGGACGATGTGTACAACCCGGAGGCTCCTCCCCCTTCTGCCGGCGAAGGAAGGCCGAAGATCGGCCAGAAGAAGGCGAAGATGCTCAAAGTCGCAGGACCTCCTGCCGAGCGCCTCCAAGCTTCTATCGAGAAGTGCATCGCCAACACGATGGCACATGCCGAGAAGAGGGCGGAGAAGACTGACGAGGGTGGGCGCAGCTGCTCCAGAACCAAGACCGGAGGATCGACCTCCTCAAGGCCAACTATGCCGCTAAGAAGAGGAACACGGATCTCCAGTTTCTTATGGGCGACGAGGACACATTGACGATGAGCTCGCCGGTCAAGGCCTGATACATGGCGTGTCGCAACGCCATCCTTCGGGAGGACAACGCCGACATCACGCCAACTCCTGCATCAAACGCCATCCTTCGGGAGGACAACGCCGACATCACGCCAACTCCTGCGTCAAACACCACTGCTACGCCGAGCTCTGCTTCTACCTCCTTCAACCAGTCGGCGTCCGCCGACGAGACGCCCAACCCCGCCGCATCGGCCACACCGGAGGAGCCCATCCCCGTCGACGACTGATCGCCGAGCTTTTTATCTTGTTCTGTAATAATTTATCACCAAACTCATTAGGCGTACTTCTATCGAACATGTTTGGGGAACTATAAAATTCGAATATTTCATCGTTTTTGCTTCGCCTAAAAATACGGCCTAAAAACGCGCCGTAGTTAGGTCCAGGTTTCGGTCCGAGAATGCCCAATGAGTGGGGATGTTCTCAGCCACCTCTTTCCCATAAACTTCCAAGCACACACTGACATCCGGGCCCCGAGAACAACCCTACCCCACAAACAGCCACCGGGTTGCGGGTTGCATCCCAACGGGTTCCCAGCAGCCAGTGTCCGTAGCGGTCCGCGTCTCCACCTGGACTGGACCACCACGTTGGCGTTCTCGTCATCACCCCGACGGCCGGGGCCCAGCTGACCTGCCGTCAATGGCAAAGCGATAAAGTGGGTGCGCCGTGCTGGTGCCCGTAGCGGAGCGAACACAAACTTCTCCGCTCTATAAAACCTTTTCCTCCCTCTCCGTCCTGTCTCGCACCCTCCATCTTGGCATTTCCGCGGCTCCGCCAATATAAACTCCACTTTTTTTCTCTCCCTCCCTCTCTCTCCATCCAACCCACTCCGCCTCGTCCTGCGCCCGTCGCGACAGCTCGCGCCCGCCCGCCCCGCCTGACTAAGCAGCCCTCGCCCTCGCCATGGCGCCGGCGGTGGGGATCAAGCGGTCCCCCGCCGCGACGCAGACCGTCACGGCGCCGCCGCCCTCGCCCCCCGACGCGCGCTTCGCGCTGGGCGCGGCCGTCAAGTCCACCATCGTCGACCCCACGCCGGGCGACAGGCTCGACGCGCCGGCCCCCGCGGTAGAGGGGTTCCTCTGCCTCGAGGAGATTGAAGGGAGGAGGTGGAAGTACGTGGTGGACGGACACGCGGGGAACAAGAGGAAAGGCAGGCGTGGAGGCTCTGCCGTGCCCCCCGGGGCATCCGTCAGGGCCGTGCCTCTCCAGTCGCCGCTGCCGCCCGCCGAGGTGAGCACTTCCCTGGCAAATTGAGATCCTGTTACCTGTTGGCTGTTGGTCGTCTGCGCTAGGTTTCTGAGTTTGCTTTTGGGCAAAATCGGTTGGGGATTTCGGGCGATTTGCTGCAAAGGAGACGTACACATCAGCCGATTTGGTTACTCGGGACACTTAATTTTGCTCTGGGAGTGTGCTGCCTCGATACTTCCGAGGCAATTTAGGTGAAACTAACCGGGAGAGTAAATTGTGTCGTGCTTCCAGGACTATATGACTTCGTTTCTGGACAAGTTATTTTACTAGTCCACAGTAAGTATTGTTTCCACCGTCATTTTTTTGTTGGGACGAAGGTGCTCTCTAGGAAATTTTGATCTTGTTAGTGGTTTCCATGCGAGGTTAAGTTAATTGCAGACTGACTTGTGTCCCCAGTTAATACCTATGGAAGTTTTTCTTAGAATCTACACCTTTGGAAGTTTCTGGCTTGATTCTCTTTGTTTTTAGAGAAAAAATTGTGGACTAGTTGAATTTATTTTGGAGCTATATATGTTCTGTAGCACTATTAAATAGAAGCTTCTCCATTTTCATGTGAAGATTAAACTGTTGTGTGGAAACTGAAATTCTTCCACAGTTAAGTCATCCATAATAAACTACGAGTACATTAATTCTGGTACATATTTAATAAATAACACCGTTACACACACTATGCCTGCAGGAAATAATGGCATTCGTCAGATCATATGTTGTGCCTGAAGGGTTTCCAGACAGTGTTACTCCTTCCTACGTCCCATACATGACCTGGAGAGCTCTCAAGGTATAATTTTTCAGAACTTGTGTTCACTATTCATTGCCTTTTTTCAAATGCATCATGCTAAGATTTTTTCACTACTACTCAGCATTTCTTTGGTGGAGCGATGGGGGTGTTCACAACAAGAACCTTGCTGAGCTCTGTTGGAGTCTCTCAAAGCAAAGTGACTCCGGGTGCCATTGCCATCAACTGGATCCTCAAGGTAAAGAAGTCATGTCTATTCAAGAATCTGTTTCTATTCATTTCTTAAGTTTCCACCGAATTGTTTCTATTCATTTGAAGACAAATAACAAATTTGTTAGAAAAGTTCGTCTTGTACTACTACTAGAGCAGCCCTATAGATAAGCTTACTTCTAGAGTTATTGGCCATCTGATAGCAATAGCTTCTGCTTGGCTGATGTGTTCTTTGTTACTTTTTTGTCGTTAGTAAGCCAACTTAAATGCTTTCTTCTAATCATATAGTTGTGACTGTGCTCTTGCTTCAGGACGGTGCTGGACGTGTTGGAAAAATGCTTTTTGCACGACAAGGAAAGAAGTTTGACAATGACCTAAAGCAGGTAAAACATGTGAAAGCATGTTTACATTTGTTTAGTATCTAGTTATCTACAGTCTTTCCTATTTCCCGGTCCCATGTGCATGACTAACTAAAACTGAAATTTTCTGTAGCTCCGCTTTTCTAGTGATCTCTTGCTGGAGATAGGCGCTGGGATAGAGTTAGCTACTGCAGCCTTCCCTCAATTTTTCTTGCCTATGGCTTGTGTTGCAAATGTTGTAAAGGTTTGTCCTCGTTAATTATTCCAAGTTGCAATAATTGGACTTAAAAATACTGAAGTACTGATGAAGAATTATGTTTTTCTTGCGCAATATTTTAGAATGTCGCTGCTGTTACATCAACCTCAACACGCACTCCAATCTACAAGGCCTATTCAAGAGGAGAAAATATTGGAGATGTGACTGCTAAGGGAGAGTCTGTGGGGAACATAGCAGATCTGGTAATTATAGAACATGTTTCCTTTACAGTACTTTCTTTCTTAAGTGGCACATTAATCGGGCATGCATCTGAACTTGGCTGTTTCACCAACATATAATGTTGGTGCGTGTATATATGACAAAGCTATTCGTTGTATGAGTACATGACATCTTCTGTTCATCTAAATTAGCAGCAATTCTGACTTCATTTTGTCGATTTCACATGAAGCTGGGCACTGGTTTGAGCATCTTCATCACAAAACGGAACCCATCGTTGGTGACTTCATTTGCCCTCCTGTCATGTGGATATCTCCTGAGTTCATATCATGAGGTTCACTTCAGCACTTCATGTCTCTAGTCCTTTTGTTCACTTTGTACGTCATATGTTGATACTGAGATTCTTACCAGGTGAGGTCTGTTGTGCTGAATACCCTAAACAGGGCAAGGTTTACTGTTGCAGTGGATTCCTTCATTAAGACAGGTAGGTCACAAATTTCTGTTTGAGTCGTTCCGGAAAGCGCTGATCTTTATTAATTATTTTTTGGACTAGTAAAGAGGCACTTATCTCTGATATAATTCCTAATGCAAAGTCAAATATAATACTCCCTCCGATCCATAATAAGTGTCGCTCATTTTGTACCAAGGTAGTACAAACTTTGTACTAGATGAGTGACACTTATTATGGATCGGAGGGATCGGAAGGGAGTACTTAGCACAGCAAAGTAAAGAGTTCAAAAGGCTTATTTTGACTTCAGTTCCTTTTGATCAACACATATGCTTGGTGAAAACATATACTTTTGGTGTGTGTTGGGCTGTTGGCACAATAGTTTAGACACACTATAAATCTGCATATAGAAAATAATCGCTCGAGATTGTCCTTCTCCCTTGCATTTACCGTATTGAGCTTGAAATATGGACCTTATAAAATTTGTGGGAGTTCTAAATCGAAAGCCCCTTTAGGTGCTTCTGCTGCTTTAATTTCAATTGTGTGTAGTACTTGAATCTCCAATTTCCTATGTTACAGGGTATGTTCCCACCTTGAAAGAAGGAAACTCACAGGAGACAATATTTATTCATCCTTGGCGGCATGAGCCGGTCGAAATAGGTTTGTACTAGTGTTTCTTCTTACTGGCCCCTGTGTTCCACATGGAATGGTTTTTTACAGTCTGGTACACTCTTTCAGGATCACGGTTTGGAGAAGCATTCCAAGAACCAGTTTCATTTGTTGCCACAAGGCCTTTGTTTGAGGTACATCCTCCAGCTCCCTGGCCACTACAAACTATATTTCCTGCATTCCTTCTTTCAGTATGACCAATACTTTCTATCTTAATTCTAGGATGAGAGATACATGGTAACATATAACCCAACGAAGGATAAAGTATATGCTTTGCTCAAGGACCAAGCAAAGCCAGATGACATTCTCAAAGCTGCTTTCCATGTAAGCAGCTGTCTGCATTGCCATAATTTGGGCCTTAGGCGTGTTTTGGTTCCTAATTATCCTATGTTCTGACAACGACGTTTCGTTGTACAGGCTCATGTATTGCTGCACTTCATCAATAAAACACATGAGCGGAAGAGGATGAGCTCCAATCGATCAGATCATTATGGAAACCTGCACCAACGGAACGTGGATTTCCTGCCACACATTGCAGAATCTAGCAAAATCGTGTCATCCTCTTATGGAACATTCAGGAAGAAAGCAAAAGAACAGGTAACACTCCTCGTCTCTGTGATAAATGTGCTATCAACATTCCAACTACTAGATATAACTGTGACAAGTAGGACTTGGATGAACCACTTGGTACATGACTAACAACATTCCTTTTCGTTGTACGTCAGGGTTGGATAATGTCAGAATCGCTTCTTAACCCTGGGAAGGCTCGATTATCCGTCACAAGACCGCAATGATTTTACAGTTTCCATTTACCATCGTCCATCGACGGGATGATGCCGTCTCTATCTGTCAGGCTAACTTTTTGACAAGACTGACAAGATGCTGATGAGTTGTTAGTAGCTGAACTAGCACAAGTTGTTTGCCTAGGTGTGAATCAGTGAGCCTATCATTTTGTGCAATCCCTAAACGGCCATAGCAGCTACAGCTGAACTAATTGCTGTAGCAACCAGTTAACCAGTTTGACCAGTCATTTTCTGTTTGAAACTTGTTAGGTGCCAAAATAGCGCGGGATATGCTTATGGTGAGCCATGAGAAGACGAGGGCGACTTCCAACTGTTAACTGCATATGAGTAGGTAGTGGAGGGACTTATATCTATATTTGCTGCTCTCTGACGGAGGACTTCTAACTGTAACTAGTCATGTATGGTGTTTCGTCGGCTGCCGAGTCATTTTCAGAATCATGGAAAGAGCTGTTTCTTTTTCTGCTGACCTTATGTACCTTTCTGAGTCTTTAAGAACTGTTCCTCGTTCACCTCCTAGGGCCGTTTGTAAGTTCTCAGTTTTCCCAGATGGAGAGTTTGTCGAAGCAAAGTGCAGTGGATATCCTGTACATAGATGTTTGTTGTAATAATCAGAAGCGTTTGCTGCTAGTTCAAGTCTCGTGTGGTTTGCTGCTAGTTCAAGTCTCGTGTGGTGTGTGGGCTGTATCTTGCGACTGTCTGGCTGATTAGTGTATCCCTAGTGTCATTGGAGAAAATTACAAATAACCACCACATTACAGGCTAGGGTTTCAAAAAGCAACCATTTTACGTTAGGGTTCACCGGTTCAGAGTTCGTTCATTACAGAAAGCACTGATACCAGTTTGGCGCTGGTCTAATGACAAAATTGATAGGGCGGCCCCACATGTAAGGATGACGTGGCTCACGTAAACGGCTACGGGCAGAGGGCCGTTAACGGCGCTGTCTAGACAAAACGGTTGGCTCTTTTCTTTCTCTCGCGCGCCTCGGTCCTTTGCTTCTTCTCTCTATCAGCTCGCCCGACGTCGCCGCTGGTCACCTGCCGCCGTCGTAGACCATGCCGAGCTGGAACGAGAGCGAAACATCCAGTGAATCTCTCCTCGGTGGTGTGAGTAATTTTCTCCTCTGGTTACTTCGGGTTAGAGTTACTGATTTGGGATTTTTTAAAAAAAAATCGTTTGATTTGAGCTCTGATTTGTGGATGATTCGTTCGATTTGTAGATCTGTCCGCTAGACTACGTACCGAATCATCTTTTTGACGAGGGATATTATGTCATTGATGATGATGTCCCACTCGTTTGCTCCGGTCACAATCTAAAACCGCGTCGATGTGTTGCATTTGAGGACAAAGATACAGGGAGGAGGTTCTATCTATGCTCAGTGGAAAATGTGAGTACTCAGGTCCTTGCTTTCCCTCAGTACTTTTATCATGGCTCGGTAATTTGATTAACTCATATGTTTAAATAATGAGTACTTGTTCTTGATTCATACATTTAGATAAATCATGAGTTGTTTTAAATCATGTGCACTGAATCTCTCTTGTACTTAGAAAAATAATGAGTAGTTGTTGTCAACATATATGTTCCTGGATCAAGTGCTCTCTATATTAAATCATGTGCACTGAATCTCTCTGTATTTAGATAAATAATGATTGCTTATTCTCAACATATATGTTGCTGGATCATGTGCAATCTCTCTATATTAAATCATGTGCATTGAATCTCTCTATATTTAGATAAATAATGATTACTTGTTCACTCCATTTGTAATGGCCTGGACCTGTTATAACAATGATGTACTGAACCTAAAGGTGTTTTAGGTAGATCCTGGATCATTTAGATACATTGTGAGTATTGATTATATTCTAAACATATACATGTGCAGCAGGTCATGAATTGTGGCTTTCAAAGGTGGATAGATCCAGAGTGGGATGATAGTTTGTAGCATGCATTGTCTAAGTTGTGGGGAATATACAATGACAACCACATCTCAAGAATTGAAGAGAGGTATGAGAGTGGTAAGATGCTGAAGGCTCTATCTGAAGAGAAGGAGAAATTGGAGAAGAAGCATGCAACCCTATTAGAGAAAGGTAATAGGTGGATAGATCAAACTGAGAGGAAGTGGATAGCTCAGACTGAGAAAAAATTCATAGCAGAAAACTATGCTAAGATAATGAGTGTGCAATATGATGCTGAGCGGATGGATAAGCACATAGCTGCATTGAAGAATGAAGTAGAGGTGCTGAAGAATGCCAAGGAGGAACTGAAGAATGTGCTTAAATCACAGGCACAAGTATTCAAGGTGAAACAACAGAAGTGGGATGAGGAAAGAGCTAATCTGAAGGATGAAAAGAAAAAGTTAGAGTACTTCATGCATGACCTTTTCAAGGCCAATGTTGTTAACAAGGACAAGGTCAAGAGAATCAAGACAATTTGTGAGGAGGAGGAGTGATGGTCTGTTTAGTTGGCATATTTGTGTAATGGTGTGTTCAATTGGCATATTTATGTTTAGGTAGATGTATGAGTCTGTTGAGTTGAACCATGTATTTGTTGAGTTGAACTATCCATGTGTTGAACCCTTTATTTGTTGAGTTGAACCCTCCATGTGTTGAACCATTCAGTTTGTGTGAATATGCTTTGTGGTACTGGATACAATGTTATATTATAATGTTCAATAATTTAATATACTAGGGTTGTCGAGGCCCCTCGAGTGGTCTCGACAACATCTACTATCATCAATAATTTAATATACTAGGGTTGTCGAGGCCCCTCGAGTGGTCTCGACAACATCTACTATCATCAATAATTTAATATACTAGGGTTGTCAAGGCCCCTCGAGTGGTCTGGACAACATCTACTATCATCAATAATTTAATGTACTAGGGTTGTCGAGACCACTCCCCTCGAGTGGTCTCGACAACATCTACTATCATCAATAATTTGATATACTAGGGTTGTCGAGGCCCCTCGAGTGGTCTCGACAACATCTACCATGATCAATAATTTAATATACTAGCATGCCAACATCTACACAAGCATTTCATAGCATTGTTCACAACCACACATAGTACCAACATAGTTCACAACCACACATAGTACCAACATAGTTCACAACCACAAGTAGCATTGTTCACAACAGCCCTTTCTTGATATCACTCAAGGTAAGGTTGTCAATATTGCTTGCTGTGAGGTAACCTGACATCCTTGATGATTGCTTTATTGCTCTTACATGCCTACTGGAAGTACCACTTGCTTCATTTTGTGCAGGACCTGGCCTTGGAGCTTTGAAAGGTGCTGTTTGAGATGGTGTTGTCCTCCTAGCGGTAGGTGCTGTTTGAGCTGGTGTTGTCCTCCTAGCAGTAGGTGCTGTTTGAGCTGGTGTTGTCCTCCTTGCAGCAGGTACTGTTTGACCTGAAGTGGCACCAGGTGTTGTCCTCCTAGTAGCAGCTGCTTGTTGGAGATATGCCCTAGAGGCAATAATAAATGTAGTTATTATTATATCTTCGTGTTTATGATAAATGTTTACATTCATGCTACAATAGTATTAACAAGGAAACATTGATACTTGTGTGATTTGTAAACTTAATTTGAAGTCCCTAGTATAGCCTCTATACATCACTAGCTTGTTGGTTGATAAATGATTGTGGTTTCCCTATCATGAACATTGAGATGTTATCAACAACAAGATCATATCGTTAGGAGAATGATATGGTGGACATACTCCTATAGATAAGCGTAGCATAAAGATCAAAGTCATTTCAATAGTTCAATTGCTATATGCTTTCTGATACATAGTAACCTAATTCCTTCGACCATGAGATCATGCATATCACCTTTCGGATGGATGCTTTGATGACATCAAACACCACCGTGAATCGGGTGGCTATAAAGGTGGCATTGAGTGTTCGGAAAGTATTGGTTGAGACACATGGATCAAGAGTGGGATTTGTCCATCCATATGACGGATAGATATACTCTGGGCCCTCTCGGTGGAATGTAATCCAATTGGCTTGCAAGCATGTGACTGGCTCACAAGGGATCACATATCACGGGAACGAGAAAAGAGTACTTATCAGTAACGAGGTTGAACTAGGTATGCAGAGATCCAAGCGATCATAACCTCGGATAAGTAAACTATCGTGAGACAAAGGGAAATTGGTATCGTATGTAAGTGGTTCATTCGATCGTAAGTAATCGTAGAAATATGTAGGAGCCATATGAATTTCGATTCCTCTATTGGTTATTGTTAGGAGAAGTGTCTCGATCATGTCCGCATAATTCACGAACCGTGGAGACACATAAGGATTCGACGTTGTTTGAGTAGTTATGGTATTATGAGAAAGAGACCGAATGTTGTTCGGAGTATCGGATGGGATCCGGGATATCACGAGGTGATCCGGGATAGTCCGGAGAATAAGATTCATATAAGGAAATTCCCGTTTCGGAGTTCGGGAATGATTAAGTGTTTTCATCGAGAATGTTCTAGAAGGTTCGGAATGTCCGGCACTCCGGAGGAAGGGTACATGAATGTGTCATTGCATATTGGAATGATTGCATCATGTACTAAGTGTTCTCTGTTCCAAATAAAGGATTAAATTGAATCCTAAATTGAAAAGTCAAATAGCAAGTTTGAAAAGTCAAACGGCTAAAATTGGAAAGAGGAAAGAGGAAGGAGAGGAAACCGAGTTGGGGAGGAATCCCTCCTCCAGCGCGCCTCCTCCAAGCCGAGTTGGGAGGACTCCCTCCCTTGGCGCCGGCCCCTCCACTATATAAGGAGGCGGGGCTCCTCCTCTAAACACACAAGTCCCTCACCTCAAACCCTAGAAAGCTGCAGCCCTCCATAGCCGCCACCACCTAGGGTTTTGCCCTAGCCATGACTTGGGGTCCCGGAACCCTAGCCACGGCTCTAGCCCTCCTCCTTGGTGTGTCTAAACCCTAGATTGCCGAGGAGTTCTCATACTCCACCATACTCGCTCGGCTTAAGGCGAAGCCTGCGAGATCTCCCTCTACTTAGGTACCACGCCGTTGTCTTCCGGAATCACGAGGAGAGTGCTACAACCTCCATTTTCTTTGGAACAAGGGAGAGGAAGTTCTTCGTAGTCCGAACGTGTGACCATTGCGGGGCGCTACTTGAACGCCTTGGGAAGGATCGTCTACGATCTTGAGATCGGGAAGAATGCGACTACATCACCCGAGAATCCGCTCGTTAAACACTTTGGAATCTTGAGGGTAAGTTATTCCATCGACTCGTTGCTACAATCTAGTAGATAGATCTTGGCTTGTTTGTTTGTATCGATAGAAAATTTTTGTTTTCCATGCTACGAATCCCTACGATGGTATCGAGTCGTGTCTATATGTAGATCTGTTGCAGTAGAACACAATGGTCATTGTGGGCGTTGATGCTTTATTGTCGATTGCTTCTTGTGTACTTTGCATCTTGCGGTATGTTGGGATGAAGCGGCCGGCTAACCTTACATGACATCGTTCATGAGACTTGCTCCACGCTTGACATGCAACTTGTATTGCATAAGTGGCTTTGCGGTGCTGTTTCTCCTAGCATAGTTAAGATCCAATTTACAACGGGTGATCAACAATGCTAGTATCAATGTTGTGGTTCTTGTTCGTAAGTTAGAGCGACACTTATTGAAAGCCCCAAACCACGTAAAACATGCAAAGAAAGTAGAGGCGTCTAACTTTGTTTTGCGAGGGGTGTCTTGTGATGTGATATGGCCATGATTGTGATTATATTTGATGTATGCAATGTTCCTTATTGTAAGTTGGCAACGGCGAAACCATATGGTTGTCTTTAATTTATGTTAAGACCCGTGTCTATTCAAAGTAGTTGTAATAGTTGAAGCCGGTGGGCGACAACCATGGAGAAGCGTCATTGACCTTGATGCAATGCGGTGATGATGGAGATCATGTTCGTGCTTGAAGATGGAGATCGGAAGCACAAAGAAGAAAGGACATATCATATCACATATTATGAATTGCATGTGATGTTAATCCTTTATGCATCTTGTATTGCTTAGTAGGCGGTAGCATTATAAGATGATTCCTCATGCACATGAATTTCAAGTCATAAAGTGTTCACCCTTTAGTTAGCACCGTTGCTAAAGCTTGTTGTTTCGAAGCACCACGTGATGATCGGGTGTGTTAGATTCCGCAAGTGTATACAACGTGAGCAAGCCAGATTTGCTCATGCGGAAACTAAGGTTTGATCTTGACGAGCCTAGCATGTACAGACATGGTCTCGGAACACGGATCACCTAAAGGTAAAGCATGAATCATATAGTAGATATGATGAACATGACGATTGTTCGCCATTGAAACTATATCAACTCTCGTGATGATCGGTGTTAATGTAGTGGATTTGGTTCGTGTGATCACTAAAACAATGTGAGGGATGTTGTTTTGAGTGGGAGTTCACCTAGTTTAATTTCATTATTAATTGGAACTCAATTTGTCATAAACTTAGTCTAAACTATTGCAAATATGTTGTAGATCAATGGCAGCCCCTACCATCAATTTTAATGCGTTCCTAGAGAAAGAAAAGTTGAAAAACAATGGAAGCAACTTCGCGAATTGGTTCCGTAATTTGAGGATTGTCCTCACAGCTGGTAATTTGACCTATGTGCTGGATGCCATTGGGTGACCCACTGGTGATGCTCCCGATGAAGTAAAGAATGTTTACCTCGCTCGGAAGAATCAGTACTCCATAGTTCAGTGTGCTATCTTGTATGGTTTGGAATCGGAGCTTCAGAAAAGGTTTGAGAATTCAGATCCATATGATATTGTCGAGGATCTCAAATTGATTTTTGAGACTCATGTGGCAATTGAAAGCTATGAGGCTTCGAAAAGTTCTTTAAGCGCAAGATGGAAGAGGGCAGCTCGTCGGTGAGCATGTGCTTAAGATGTGCGGGCACGCAAACAAACTTCAAAGCTTGGGTATAGTGATTCCTAATGCTTTGGGGATTTACCGTGTCCTCAATCACTACCACCAAGTTACAAGAACTTTGTGATGAACTACAACATGCGAACATGAACAAAGAGTTGCGAACTGTTTGCTATGTTAAAGTCTGCGAAGTGGAGTGCAAGAGAGAGCACCAAGTGTTGTTGGTCAATAAGACCACCAAATTCAAGAAAGGCAAGTCTAAGTAGAAGGGACACTTCAAGAAGGGTGGTAAGAAAGTTACCACGCCGAAGAAGACCAAGGATGGACCCAAGCACGATCTTGAGTGCTTTTCTTGCAAGGGAGAAGGTCCTTTGGGCGGAATTTCCCAAAGTACTTGACGGATCGAAGAACGGCAACATCAAGAAGAAAGGTATATCGATATACATGTTATTGATGTGTATCTCACTAGTACTCGTAGTAGTGCACGGTATTTAATCTTGGTTCGGTTGCTCATATCGTAACTCAAAGCAGGTCTTTGCAGAATAAGCGGAAGCTAGCGAAGAACGAGGTGACGATGCGGCGTGGAAGCAGATCAAAGGTTGATGTGATCGCGGTCGACACGCTACCCTTCATCTACCATCGATTAGTTTTATACTTAAATAATTGTTATTTGGTGCTGCGTTGAGCATGAACATTATATCGGGATCTTGTTTATTGCGAGGCGGTTACTTGTTTAAGTCCGAGAATAATGGTTGTTCGATTTATATGAGTAATATGTTTTATGCACATGCACCTTTGATAGATGGTCTATTCTTATTGAATCTCGATAGTGGAAATACACATATCAATAACATTGAGGCTAAGCGTTTGAAATCAGCGATAATTACCTATATGTGGCGCTCGTCTTGGTCACATTGAGTGAAAGCGTATGAAGAAACTCCATTCGATGGACTTCTTGAATCACTTGATTTTGAATCACTTGAAAGATGCGAAGCATGTCGATGGGAAAATGACTAAGACTCCATTTTACGGTATGATGGAGCGAGCTACGGACTTATTGGAAATCATACATACCGATGTGTGGTCCAATGAGTGTAGCATCATGTGATGGTTATCGTTATGTTCTTACCTTCACGGATGACTTGAGTAGATATGGGTATATCTATTTCATGAAACATAAGTCCGAAACTTTCGAGAAGTTTAAGGAGTTTCAAAGTGAGGTAGAGAATCAACGTAACAAGAAGATTAAATTTCTACGTTACGATCGTGGAGGTGAATATCTAAGTTCTGAGTTTGGCGAGCATTTGAAGAAATGCGGAATACTTCAACGATTGACACCGGGAACACCACGGTAATGGTGTGTCTGAACGTCGTAATCTAACTCTCTTAGATATGGTTCGTTCTATGATGTCACTTACAGTTACGCTATCATTTTGGGGTTATGCATTAGAAAGCCACATTCACTTTAAATAGGGCACCGTCTAAATCCGTTGAAACGACACGTATGAATTATGGTTTGGGAACAAACCTAGATTGTCGTTCCTTAAAGTTTGGGGATCTGAAGCCTATGTAAAGAAGTTCTGATAGGACAAGCTTGAACCCAAAGCGGAAAAATGCGTCTTCATAGGATACCGAAGGAAACTATTGGGTATACCTTCTATCATAGATCCGAAGGCAAAATCTTCGTTAAGAATGGATCCTTTCTAGAGAAGGAATTTCTCTCGAAAGAAGTGACTTGGAAGGAAAGTAGAACTCGACGAGGTTGTCGAACCTTCTCTCGAAATTGCAGTAGCGCAAAGACCGAAGAAGTTCTGTGGTGCTGCACCAATAAGAGGAAGCTAATGATGGTGATCATGAAACTTGGTTGAAGTAGCTCTGAGCCTAGGAGGTCAACGAACTCGTACCACTCCATTGGTATGATCCGTTATGAGTGTCATGTTGGTGGACAACACCGATGACCCCGAGACATATGAGAAAGCGATGATGAGCCCAGATTCCAATAAATGGCAAGAAGCCATGAAATCCGAGATTGGATCCATGTACGAAAACCAAGTATGGACTTTGGTGGACTTACCGGATGGCCGAAAGGCTGTCGAGAACAAATGGATTTCAAGAAGAAAACATATGCTGATGGTAATGTTACTGTCTATAAAGCTCGACTTGTCGCAAAAAGGGTTTCGACAAATTCAAGGAGTTGATTACGATGAGACTTTCTCACCGGTAGCGAAGCTAAAGTCTGTGAGGATTATGTTAGCAATCGCTGCATATTATGATTATGAGATATGGCAGATGGATGTCAAAACAGCATTCCTCAATGGAGATATTGATGAAGAGTTGTATATGATACAACCCAAAGGTTTTGTCGATCCTAAAGATGCTAACAAGGTATGCAAACTTCAACGGTCCATCTATGGATTGAAGCAAGCATCCTGAAGTTGGAATCAACGTTTTGATAAGGTGATCAAAAGTTTTGGTTTTATACAAACTTATGGAGAAGCTTGTATTTATAAGAAAGTGAGTGGGAGCTCTGTAGCATTCTTAATACTATATGTGGATGACATATTGTTGATTGGGAATGATGTAGACCTTCTTAATAGTGTCAAGGAATATTTGAATAATAGTTTTTCAATGAAGGATCTTGGCGAAGCAGCTTACATATTAGGCATAAAGATTTACAGAGATAGATCGAAACGCCAAATATCATTGTCACAGAGTACATATTTGGACAAAGTTCTAAAGAGGTTTGGAATGGAAGAAAGCAAGAAAGGGTTCTTGCCCATGTTGCTCAATCGACCTTGAGTAAAACTCAAAGTCCGACATCGAGAAGATAGAGAAAGGATAAGTAAGACTCCTATGCCTCACCATTGGATCTCTAATGTATGCCATGCTATGTACTAGACCCGACATTGCATATGTCGTTAGTTTAACTAGCAGATATCAAAGTGATCCAGAGTGGATCATTGGACAATGTCAAAAACATCCTTAAGTACTTGAGAAGAACTAAGGATATGGTTCTTTCTTATAGAGGTGATGAACATCTCGTTGTTAGCAGTTACACCGATGCTAGTTGGAACACCGATCCGGATGATTCTAAATCACAACTGGATACGTATTTATTTTGAATGGTGCGGCAGTTAGTCGGAGGAGTGCAAAGCAAAGCATTGTGGCGAGATCTTCAACCGAATCGAATACATGGTCGCTTCGGAGGCTTCACAAGAAGCGATATGGATGAAAGAGTTCATTACAGAGTGGGTGTGTGGTTCCAAGTGTCTTGGACCCAATGTCTATCATCTTGTGATAACATGGGCGCATAGCCAATGCGCAAGAACCAAGGTCACACAAGAAGTCAAGCATATCAAGCTACGTTTTCACGCTATTCGAGAACATATTCAAGATGGGGATATAAAGATTTGCAAAGTACACACAGATCTGAATGTGGCGGATCCGTTGACTAAACCTCTCCCGAGGGCAAAACATGACCAACACCAAACTACCATGGGTGTTCGGTATATTACCATGTAATCTAGATTAGATGACTCTAGTGCAAGTGGGAGACTGTTGGAGATATGCCCTAGAGGCAATAATAAATGTAGTTATTATTATATCTTTGTGTTTATGATAAATGTTTACATTAATGCTACAATAGTATTAACAAGGAAACATTGATACTTGTGTGATTTGTAAACTTAATTTGAAGTCCCTATTATAGCCTCTATACATCACTAGCTTGTTGGTTGATAAATGATTGTGGTTTCCCTATCATGAACATTGAGATGTTATCAACAACAAGATCATATCGTTAGGAGAATGATATGGTGGACATACTCCTATAGATAAGCGTAGCATAAAGATCAAAGTCATTTCAATAGTTCAATTGCTATATGCTTTCTGATACATAGTAACCTAATTCCTTCGACCATGAGATCATGCATATCACCTTTACCGGATGGATGCTTTGATGACATCAAACACCACACCGTGAATCGGGTGGCTATAAAGGTGGCATTGAGGGTTCGGAAAGTATTGGTTGAGACACATGGATCAAGAGTGGGATTTGTCCATCCATATGACGGATAGATATACTGGGCCCTCTCGGTGGAATGTAATCCAATTAGCTTGCAAGCATGTGACTGGCTCACAAGGGATCACATATCACGGGAACGCGAAAAGAGTACTTATCGGTAACGAGGTTGAACTAGGTATGCAGAGATACCGACGATCATAACCTCGGATAAGTAAACTATCGTGAGACAAAGGGAAATTGGTATCGTATGTAAGTGGTTCATTCGATCGCAAAGTAATCGAGAAATATGTGGAGCCATATGAATTTCCGATTCCTCTATTGGTTATTGTTCGGAGAAGTGTCTCGATCATGTCCGCATAATTCACGAACCGTAGGGAGACACACTTAAGGATTGACGTTGTTTGAGTAGTTATGGTATTATGAGAAAGAGACCGAATGTTGTTCGAGTCTCGATGGGATCCGGATATCACGAGGTGATCCGGAATAGTCCGGAGAATAAGATTCATATAAGGAAATTCCGTTTCGGAGTTCGGGAATGATTAGGTGTTTTCATCGAATGTTCTAGAAGGTTCGGAATGTCCAAGACTGAGGGAAGGGGTACATGAATGTGTCATTGCATCATGTACTAAGTGTTCTCGCTGTTCCAAATAAAGGATTAAATTGAATCCTAAATTGAAAAGTCAAATAGCAAGTTTGAAAAGTCAAACGGCTAAAATTGGAAAGAGGGAAAGAGGAAGGAGAGGGAAACCGAGTTGGGGAGGGAATCCCTCCTCCAACCGGCGGCGCCTCCTCCAAGCCGAGTTGGGGAGGGACTCCCCTCCCTCCCCTTGGCCGCCGGCCCCTCCACCTATATAAGGAGGGGCATGGCTCCTCTAGACACACAAGTCCCTCACCTCAAACCCTAGAAAGCTGCAGCCCTCCATAGCCGCCGCCACCACCTAGGGTTTTGCCCTAGCCGCCGACTTGGGGTCCCCGGAACCCTAGCCGCCGGCTCTAGCCCCTCCTCCTTGGTGTGTCTAAACCCTAGATCGCCGAGGAGCTCTCTCATACTCCACCATACTCGCTCCGGCTTAAGGCGAAGCCCTGCGAGATCTCCCCTCTACTTCCGGTACCACGCCGTTGTGCTGCCGGAATCGCGAGGAGAGTGCTACAACCTCCGCCTTCTTTGGAACAAGGGAGAGGAAGGTCTTGCCGAGTACCGAACGCAGACCGATCATGAGCGCCTTAACGAGCGCAATGGAAGGATCGTCTACACGATCTTGAGATCGGGAAGAGTACGACTACATCACCCACGAGAATCCTCTCTCGTTAAACACTTTGGAATCTTCGAGGGTAAGTTATTCCATCGACTCGTTGCTACAATCTAGTAGATAGATCTTGGCCTGTTTGTTTGTATGCGATAGAAAATTTTTGTTTTCCATGCTACGAATCCCTACACTGCTGCTGTAGAAGACTCAGAGTGCTCTACCCTGTTCTCCTGCATCCAAGCAAGACAGTGTTTATTACACAGAAAATGCATAGAATGGTTAAAACATAGAAATTGCATAGAATGGTTAAAACAGAAAATAAACCTTATGTTTGTTTTTCCTCATCACCAGAGATGGCTTTAGAGGTGCACCACAACTAGTGTATCTATGCCCAAGAGTTCCACAATTGCTGCAGGTTATAGTGGCCATCCTTGATGATTGCTTTGGTTCTGGAACTTCATACTTTCCTTTTCTCCTCTTGGTCTGATTCCTGCCCAATGAGACCTTGAAGATTGGTGGATCAATATCAGGTGTATCAGTCCTTGTCCAGCTATCTTCACCTGGCACAGGGTAAATCACAGGCTTGTATGCCTCAACATACAAAGGCTTCTTGAAGAAATCAGAAACAAAATCTTCAGGGTGTTGGAATGACTTGTAGATGGCTGATACAACATGATTGCAAGGGATACCAGTCATGTCCCATTTGTTACATCCACATGTCCTAGTTGTCAAGTTAACAGCATAACATTTTCCCCATGGCTAATTTCCCACAAACCTTCAGTAGCCTTTCTTGATCTATACATTCTCGACCATTTCTTATTTTCTTCTAGCATTTCTACATAAGTAGGTATGATTTCCCATCTTGCCTTGCTAGCTCATGTTCTCTTGCCTTCATTCTTGACCATCATTTTTTTCCTTATGCCATCAAACATTGTTCTCACTGGTTTCCCTCTAATGTCAAGAATCCACCTATTGAAAACCTCACTTTAATTGTTCACCACTAAGTCTGTTTTGCAATTATAGTCCATGGCATATCTGGCCCATGATGCAACTGGTATTTTCATTAACCACTCCCAAGCTTCCACACTCTCCTCCTTCATGTTAGCCATGGCAACATCAAAACCATGCTTTGTGTAAGAATAGGAGGCTGCATCCATGTATTTCTTGAACTCCTCACCTCTAAACCCAGCAGTTTGAAAGTTTGCATAAATGTGTCTTAAGCAGTATCTTTGTGGGCAGTTGGGGAATATTTGGTTGATTGCATTAAGTAGAACCTACACAAAGATTTCTAACTATGTAAATAACTAAACATCTGACAAGAAAATAAGAAATGTATACTATGTAAATAACTATGCAATTACCTTCTGTCTGTCTGAAATTATGGTATAGTACTTGCCTGACTCACCACCAATAGCATACTTTAGTTGGGTGAGAAACCAAGACCTCCTTGTCAACCAGGCCAAAATCAATAGGGAAGATATTGTTGTTCCCATCCCTTCCAGTGGCACAGAGAATCCGCTGGCATGTGGTCAGCTTAATGAAGCAGCCATCTAGACCTACAAATGAATAGATGTATGCCATGTCATAATGTGTATATGTCTCATTAATTAGCAAAGGGAAAATATATCATGTAAATTACCTATAAATGGTCTGCAACCATTAAGGAATCCTTGTACAGATGCACCTAGACAGTAGAACAATCCATAAAATATAGGGTTGGTACTTGGATGCTCTACCAGAATTTTTGTGGTCACAATGCATCTAGAGCCTGGATTTGTGTCAAGCACTGTCTGCAAGTAATCCCTTAGCCTCTTGTATTGCTCCACCTGATCACCAAGCACAACCTGTAAAGCTTTCCTCTTTGCCCTGTATGCCATCATTTTAGGAACATCTACACCAAATTTCTCCTTGGTTGTCTCCATCACAGCCTCAATGTCTGTCCTTGGATCAATTCTAATGCTGGGCTCACCCCTCTTTGCAACCCATTTGCACTGACCTTGCAAGATTACTCACCTACTGTGCCACAAATGTGCTCAAAGTGCACCTTTCTTAGGCAGAACGATTTCTCATTCTTTATCTGAGAACCAACCATAAAAAAAGGACACTTCTCTTGAGCACACTTTACTATCACTCTGTCCTTGCAATTTCTATGGTACCTGAAGTTCCTAAGTTGTGCAATATGAAGTGTTTGCCTTTCTCTCTGGTACACATCTAGGAAGCACATCCTAAGACATAGTCCTTCTTTAGGTTGTAGTCTGCTCTCATCATACCACACCCTTGGCTGTTTATTTTTGGCCCTGCTTTTCCTTCCTTTTGGCAGAGCCCATGACAATTTCTCAAATCCATCATCATTCTCTGGATCCAAATCACCATCTGGCCCTTCATCATCAGAAGGAAGCGATGCCGTGTTGTTGTACTCACGACGCAATGTGATGCGCTAGTAGGCCCCTTCTTCGGTTCTTTCTTCTTATTCACGAATGGCTCATCCTTGTCAACATCTGAGCAATCAGATGCATTAAATAAATCTTCAGACTCTTCTGCAAAATAAGACTCATGCTCTAAGGCACCGCTCTTTCTCTTATTCAAATCATGATTTGGCTCATCCTCATCTGATTCAGTTTCATTTATATCCTCTGGAGTGTAATTTTCATCATCTTCCATTTCTGAATCTTCATCCTCTTCCATATCTTCTTGTTCTTCATCAACAATGTGCTCTGTTCCCTGTTGATTGAATAATTATCCTCCATCACCATCACCCACTTCTAAGATTTGCATGTCATTCTCATGATCATTCTCAACATTGTTGCTCTGTTGTATCAGTAAGTACATGCACTCAGGATCTTCAATTAACTGTGTACATTCCTGACTTGGTAAAACAACTCCATCATCATCAACTGTGTAAACAATAGGGTTTCCAATTTCTGAAATTGGGATTTGCTCTTCAACTACAACAGTGTTGATGTTTGATGGAAGTGTGCTTCCTCTTTTAATTACAGTCAAGCCGACAGATCTCTTATCCTCATAAAGTTCAACCATCTGCTGCACCTTACTATGCCCATCTAGTAAGTCCATCCCAGCTATCCCTATACCCTTCTCTTTCACATAATATATGTTGTCACTAATCCCATAGCCCTCTGTCTCTATTAGAGCTAGCAAATTGAGGAATGTTACATCTGATTCAGACAAAGTGCGCTCTAAATTGTCCTTGCCATCTAAATTGATCCTTATATCCCATATATCATCATCCAAACTGCATATATTCAGAATAAGAGAATTTAATTGTCTATTTTTCAGTACAAATCCTTAGCCAAAATGGATAAGAAAATGGCGATGGCAGATTAGATGGATGCGAATGACTTACTCAATGTCGCCTCCGAATGCACTGGTCCAACGGCTGCTCTGGGTAAGGTCCTCCTTCAAACGATTTGCCAAGGAAGCGGCGACCAGCTTCTCCGGCGATGCAAACGTCGCTGTCGGCGGGTTAGAGCTACCGCACCAATCCCCTTCCGCCGCAAGGAAGCTCGGCACCTCGACTTTGTGCCCACCGCCGGCGTCTCCACCACCATCTTCTCCGCCAGGTACGCCTCCAGCGCCCCCGCCGGCCGGAGATCTAGAGCCAGGAGAAATCGCCGCCGCCATGGCTTCAGTACGCGCGCGGGAGAGGAAGTGTGCGAGCGTGGTCTGGTTTGACCCGTGTCGGAACGGGAGGTTAGGGTTCCGATAGCGCCGTTAACGGCCGTCTGCCCCGTCTGCGTGACGTCATCCTTACAGGTGGGGCCGTCCTGTCAGTTTTGTCATTAGACCAGCGTCAAACCGGTATCAGTGCTTTCTGCAACAAACGAACTCTGAACCGGTGGCTTTTTTAAACCCTAACGTAAAGTGGTTGCTTTTTAAAACCTTAGCCTGTAATGTGGTGGTTATTTGTAATTTTCTCGGTGCCATTGCAAGGACCAGAGGAGGTACAGCTGATAACGAGAGCTGTATCTTTCCATGGCTGGCTGGGTCTTGAATGTTTTGAGTTTTGATGCAGCCCTTCTGCGAGATCGACATGTGTAATCCTCTCAAATCTCCACACGATCTCAGAGACTCGGACTCCTAAGACCCAAGTTTTCCTTGTTTATGGCACATGTGCCACAATATCATAGCCCGTTGACTTGTTCTTGATGGCGCAAACAAGCTTACAAGCCTGTATCTGTATTTTGCTCTCGCGTGCTGATTTTGGTACAGTTAATGACGAAGCTTGAGCTAACTTGCAAAACGTCAGTCTCAGGGTGCTCTCTATTTTTTTGCTGGTACGTTTGGACCTATGAAATCCCATTGTACGTCGCCCAAATCTTCTTTTCTACTTCACCATTACTGACTGTCTTTTGACTTGGTAATATATACCGATCCTATTGAAGAAGAAGCACCATGGCGCTTGGAGGCTTTGTGGATTGGAGGGGGGGAGTCGTCCATAAAGAGGCGCATGGCGGAGTCAGAGCAACTTTGGTTTCTACACGGTAAGTCACTGAACACCGAGTCCCTGCGTGGCCATGCCTGTTTTCAAGCTTCTGTTCTGAGTTCAAAACATTGAAACGTTTATTTATCCACGTTATATTCCCCCTTGCAGTCTTGACTGTGGTAACCAACGTGGTTATTGTCCCAAACCTGCTGAATCTGGTCACTTACCTCCACGGACCGATGCATATGGGGGTCTCGAGCTCTGCAACTATGGCCACTAATTTTATCGGCGCCGCATCTGGGTTTGCGCTGATAGGAGCTTTCCTCTCTGGCTCCTACATTACTCGCGCCAGGACCATGCTCCTGTTTGGCCCATTTATGTTTCTGGTAAGATGCATCTTCATTTCTTAAGTTGTCTACATTGCTACTGATTTTCTGTTATGATCCAAGGGAACTTTTGTTTTGTTATTACTTACATCTGTTCTTACTTTTTCGTCATGAGAACCTGTGCCAACAATTCAGATGAAAACAGTACTTGTTGCGGCTTTATAAAAGAATTAAATCTAAATATATCCAACAAAAGCAACCATGTGCCTCTTTACATATGGACCAAATGCTGAAAACTAGGAACTACCTTATAACCTGTGATGTAATGATACCCATCAAGTCCTGACAAAGGTGGAATCTAATCTGGCATGTCATTTACCGTAAAATCCAATTGATGTGGATATGAAGGGAGACCTTTTGGCATGTACGTATTGACATCTCCTTATTTGTTCTACCCTATCAAGCTCTACGTGTGAGGGTGTCGATAATTCGAAGCTGGTTTAGGCTGTAGCACTAAGTTCTCAATCAAATGCGCACTGTCTGGCAGCTGTTTTATGCACCTTCTATAAGAAATTACAAGTGTAACACCATTGTAGTATAATCAAATATGCATTCATGCAGGGATACGGATTGCTCACACTGCAAGCCCACCTTAATTCCCTCGCTCCATCCACCACCCTGTGACATCGATGCAGAGCTGAGCAACTGCAAGGAGGTCCATGCATGGCTGGAATGATACCTTGCTATACATAGAGCCTTGTATATGAGCGCATTCGGTGACGGTATCATGCGTGTTTGCTTTGCCATCCCTCGGAGCAGATCAGTTTGACCATGAAGATCCCTCCGAGTCCCGGCAGCAGTCTAGCTTCTTCAACTGGTATAGCTTCGGGATCTCCTTGGGAGGTTTCATAGGGCTGGTTCTCAGGTTGCAGGCGGGGCGGGTTGCGGCTAGCCGCTACCGAGTAAAGGACAACGCTATTAGCGCGGACGCTCGCGGCTTGCCGCATCAAATCGCAATGATTAGCGCGGCCACTACGACAGCCCGCCTCAGCCCGCGTTAACACGCATATGTTCGTACGTACTTGCTCTGAGAAAGAACTCTAGCGTGGCCAAGGATCCTAGAGCTAGCTCGCACGCTAGACGTGGCCACATGCGAACTGGCCGGTCGGCCGGCCGGCCCGGCACCACAGCAGATTCAACATGAAGTATCTTTTCCGACCCAAATAATAGATTTAAATTTGTCTAGATTCAATTGTGTCTAGACATAATTTAGTATTAGATTTATCCGTATTCTAATAAATTTGAGTCAACTAATTTGGTTCGAAGGGAGTACAAATTATTTGGAGTTTCGAGCCAATTTTTCGTGTTTTTTAAACATGGCGGAACAAATTCAATATGACAGAACAAATTCAACATGACAAAAATTGTACCAAATTCAATATGACATAACAAATTTAACATGTTCAAACAACATGTCGGAGCAAATACAGGCTTGTGTTGTTCTGTCCTAGTATTGTTCGAAACATTGTATTGGATGGTTGCTACATTAATATAGTGGGGTGTAAAGCTTGTTTCGAGGAGAATCTAAGAGCATCTCTAGTAGATACCACATATTACCTTGTACCGCAAAATAACCGCCAGTTGTGGTACGAGGCCGAAAATGTGGCTATTCCAGATACCAAAAATCATATCGTATCCGAATTTTTTCTGCGGTTCCCCGCAAATCGGCGCGTCTGTGCCGCATATATACCGTTTGGAGGGGTAGGTTTGCGGTTCATCAGAAACACGCAATCTTCCGATTAGCGGAAGAAATTTCCCCTCCTTCTTCGCTCGGCCGCCTCCGCGAATCTGCCGCCTATTTTTTCCCTTGATCTCCCTCTCATCCACTGCCATGGCGAGACCCAGTCTAAACGAGTACGAGGTCGCGAGGTTCGTGCAATACAACATCGCACAACATCCTCACGCCGCCTCGCGAGACCCAGTCTAAACAGTAGACTCCGTCATCGCGGAGGCGCGTCGAGAAGAATTCCAGAGACATGCAAACATCGCCGAAATCATTGGGATTCATGATAGAAGAAGCGACGCGGAGGACACAGTGTATGGTGGCGCGGCGGCGGAAAGCAGAAGCGAAGCGGAAGACAGTGGGGCGGAGGCGGACAACAGAAGCGACATCATCGATTAGGTTTTCATATTTAGTCGTCTCTTATTAGTAATATCTATGATTAAACAATTCGTCGTTGAATTGTGTGACCTAATTACTACTATCTAATATACAGGTTCGTACCCTGCCATACAATTAGTAATATCTATGATCAACGTATTTTGTAACATCAGGGACATCAGCAGGGTACGAACCTGGAGATGGCAGCGTCTGACCGCTTCAAGAGAGATAAGAAAAGCTTTGCGAGATAAAAAAGCTTTGCGGGTATGCGGTTACGCGGGGTGCGAGGTGGCAACGCGGTCTGACCGCTTTAAACCCAATCGCAACAACGCGGTTGGCCCAGCGGTATTTCGTGGGCCGGTTTTGCGGGGCGGCATAGCGGCGAAGCGGGCAGGCCCGCCCCGCCTGCAACCTGAGCTGGTTTTCATAGTGTGGCTCGAGAACTACAAAGGGTGGGATATTGGGTTTGGGGCGTGTGCCGTCCTGATTTTAATAGGATTGCTCGTAGTTGCTGCTGGTCTCCCCTTGTACCGCAACCAGGTGCCGGAAGTAAGCCCCTTAGCTTGAATCCTGTAGGTTGTGCCTGAAACATTTGTGGATGAAAGTATTGGATGTCATCCCAATTTATTAACAGAAAATGTGCTTGAAACATCTGATAACTGAATGTTGCCTCTCCCAGTTTCTTCTGGTTGCATTCAGAAATAGAAAGGTTGAACTTCCAAAGGCAAGCTGTAGTGGGACAGGGACAGGTTCTGTCGACGCACTTTCTCAAACAGAAAGTCTGAGGTAAGATTCACCGAAACAATGCTATTTCCTGACTTCTGTGCGGAGGACTTATCAAGTTGGCATAGAGATTAGACACTACTTAGTTTTACTAGTGTTCCATATTCTGATTTCTAAACTCTCCCGTTCATGTTGCCAGATTCCTGGACAAAGCCTGCTTCATCAACCGTGGCAACAACAATGGAGCCACGGTCGATCTGCGGACGAAGGTCGAAGAGGCCAACCGTGCTCGCGTGCTCCATCCGCTCTTCATCACTCCATCGTTGGGTAGATGCCGGACATCATCCTCTTCACCTTCACCGTGCGGCGAGCGGCATGGCGGACACGAGGCTGGGCGGGATCCACGTCTCCCCGGTCACGCTCTTCGTCGTCCCCACCGCATTCCGGATGGCGACGCTCGCCGTCCACGATCGGTTCCTCGTAAGCTCTGCGGCGCCGCAGCTATCTGCGGCGTCATCACCCACCGCAAACGTCGGTGTGGGCTTCGCCTCTGTGATGCTCGCGTCGGCCGTCGTGGCGGTCGTCGAGAGGAAGAGGAAGAAGGAGGGTGTGGAGGAGAAGTCCAAGATGTCAATACGAGGCATGAAGTCCATCGCCACCGCTGATGCGGTGACACTGGCCTCGCGTCGGTGGCCACGCTCACGGTGGAGGCCGTGAAGCGCCCACGGCGTGGCGGCGGTGGTGGCTGGTGGGAGGCGAGCTTGGAACGAGTGGCTTGACCATTCTCGGGTCATTGCTCTTGTCGGGCTGGTTGGGTTCGTGAACTAGGTGGCGAAGAGGTACGCGTACCGGCACGACCCGCGCATCGTTGAGCAATTGGTTCATCACGATTCCTCATTGTTGCTGCTGGTCTCCCCTTGTACCGCAAACCCGGTCTTTGGAAGGAAGCCCTTAGCTCGAATCCGAGGTTGTGCTCGAAACATTTGTGGATGAAAATATTGGATGACATCCCAATTTATTAACGAAAATGTGCTTGAAACATTTGTTAACTGATTTGCCTCTCCCAGTTCTTGTGGTTGTATTCATAAGTAAAGCTTGAACTTTCAAAGGCAAGTCAGTGGGACGAGACAGGTTACGTCGCACTTTCTCAAGCAAAAAGTTTGAAGTAAGATTTACCCAAGGAGGACTTATTTATGAAGTTGGCTTAGAGATTAGACACGACATAGTTTTACTAGTGTTCCTTATTCTGACTGCATCAACCGTGGAAACAACAGCGGAGCCCTGGTCAGCCTGCAGCGCGACGAAGGTCGAAGAGGCCAACACCGTGCTCCGCGTGCTCCATCCGCTCTTCATCAGCTCCATCGTCGGGTAGATGCCGGACATCATCCTCTTCACCTTCACCGTGCACCAGGGCGGCATGACGGACACGAGGCTGGGCGGGATCCACGTCTTCCCGGCCACGCTCTTCGTCGTTCCCACCGCGTTCCGGATGGCGACACTCGCCGTCCACGATCGGTTCCTCGTGCCGCTCCTGCGCCGGCGCACGGGCTATGCCGGCCGAGTCTGTCACCCACCTGCAGCACGTCGGTGTGGGCTTCGCCTCTGTGATGCTCGCGTCGGCCGTCGCGGCGGTCGTCGAGAGGAAGAGGAAGAAGGAGGGTGTGGAGGAGAAGTCCAAGATGTCAATACGGGGCATGAAGTCCATCGCCATGCTAGCGCTGTGCGACCTGGGCCTCGCGTCGCTGGTGGCCACGCTCCTGGTGGAGGCCGTGAACGCGGCCACGAGGCGTGGGCGGCAGCTGGGTGGCTGGCTGGAGGGCGCGAGCTTGGAACGAGGGCCGGCTTGACCTGTTCTACTGGGTCGCTGCTCTTGTCGGGCTGGTTGGGTTTGTGAACTACGTGACGAAGAGGTACGTGTACCGGCACGACCCGCCCATCGTTGAGCAATTGGTTCATCACGATTCCTCATTGTTGCTGCTGGTCTCCCCTTGTACCGCAACCAGGTGATGGAAGGAAGCCCCTTAGCTCTAATCCTGCAGGTTGTGCTTGAAACATTTGTGGATGAAAATATTGGATGTCATCCCAATTTATTAACAGAAAATGTGCTTGAAACATTTGTTAACCGATTGCCTCTCCTGTGTTCTTGTGGTTGCATTGATGTAAAGCTTGAACTTTCAAAGGCAAGCTGTAGTGGGACAGGGACAGGTTCTGTCGACGCACTTTCTCAAGCAAAAAGTTTGAAGTAAGATTTACCCAAGGAGGACTTATTTATGAAGTTGGCTTAGAGATTAGACACGACATAGTTTTACTAGTGTTCCATATTCTGACTGCATCAACCGTGGCAACAACAGCGGAGCCCTGGTCAGTCTGCAGCGCGACGAAGGTCGAAGAGGCCAACACCGTGCTCCGCGTGCTCCATCCGCTCTTCATCAGCTCCATCGTCGGGTAGATGCCGGACATCATCCTCTTCACCTTCACCGTGCAGCAGGGCGGCATGACGTACACGAGGCTGGGCGGGATCCACGTCTCCCCGGCCACGCTCTTCGTCGTCCCGCGCGTTCGGATGGCGGCGGCTCGCCGTCCGATCGGTTCTCGTCGCTCCTGCGCCGGCGCACGGGCTATGCCGGCCGCGTCTGTCACCCACCTGCAGCACGTCGGTGTGGGATTCGCCTCTGTGATGCTCGCGTCGGCCGTCGCGGCGGTCGTCGAGAGGAAGAGGAAGAAGGAGGGTCTGGAGGAGAAGTCCAAGATGTCAATACGGGGCATGAAGTCCATCGCCACCGCGCTGTTCTGGTGCGACCTGGGCCTCGCGTCGCTGGTGGCCACGCTCCTGGTGGAGGCCGTGAACGCGGCCACGAGGCGTGGGCGGCAGCTGGGTGGCTGGCTGTGGCATCCCGCAAAACCACTACTAGAAAATCGCGTTGAATTTGTGCATTGCATCGTCATCATCATGCATTGTTTGCCAAAGCTATGTTTGCTAAGCCCGTTTTGTTTTATAAAACGCCCCGTCTTTTATTTAAACGCCAACCCCCGGATGTTTCGAATATTTTGTTTGCCAAAAACTAGTTACAAAGATATTTGAAAATAAAATAAATATTAAATTATTTTTAGTAGGGGCAGTCGAACGGGCCAACCCGACCCGAACGACCGCCCCAGTTTTTAAAAACGGTCCAGCTGAACCGGCCCCTAAATCCTAAGTCTACCCACTAGTCTACCCAAACCTCCCCTCCACATCACCCCACCCAATCCCACGCTGCCACCTCCCCCTCTCTCCCCCTCTAACCTATAGCAACCTGCCACCTACCCTCCCTCTCTCCACCTAAGCTAAGCTCACCCCCATTTTTTTTTCAACCAACCATCCCACACCACATACACAGCCTGCACTCACACCGACACACACATGCACACACCTGCAGCCCCCGGTCCCACGCGGGTCCCACCACCACGTCTCCCTCCCCGCTCCCTGCCTCTCTCCCCGCGTGCGACCAGCTCCGGCCCCGCCCCTGCAAGCTTCCGCACACGCCGCCGTCCGCCCTCACCGTCCGCGTCGCCGGCGACCGCGCCCCGCCCTGCACCTCCGGCCGGCCGGCGCGTCGCCTCCCTGCCCCGCCTTCCTCGCCTCCTCCGCCCCTTGCGCCCGCCGGCACCTCCTCCACTCCAGCCCGGACCCAGCGCCGCCCGGCCGCCCGGCGTCGTCTCCCTGCGCTGCCCGCTCCGGCCACCTTCCCGCCACCGGCAGCGCCAGATCCGCGCCCGCGCTCCGGTTTCCCTCTGCGGCCGCGCGTCGCCCCTCAGCCTCGTCGCGTCGCGCCACCGTGGCTCGAGCCCTCTGCCTCGCCGCCCGGAGCCTCCCTCCGTCTTCCGGCGTCGCGTCCTCGACGGGCACCGCCCGCCCGCCTTCCACCGGCGTCGCTCGCTCGGCGCCACGCTTCGCTGACCGGCTCGCCCGACCTCGCGTGACCGTCGTCCCGCCTCCACAGCCAGAGCCCCGCAACCGCCTCCGCGACCGGTCCCAGCGCGCCCGAGCAGCGGCCGCCGGGCGGCTGCTGCCCAGCGCGCGCCTCCGACTTCGCGTCCCGCCGCGGCTCCGGCCCTCGGCGCTCGCCTGCCGTCCGCCCGCGTGTCCGAGGCCGCCTCCGCTGGACGGGCGCCGCTTCGCCCTGCCGGCGTCGCCTTCGCTCGCCCCTCGTTGCCCGGCTCTGCGCGCGTCCCGTCCACAGCCCCGCGCTTCCGGCCGAGGCCGTCGGCAAGTCCGCCCCGCTAACCCCAAGTCCTCTCGCCAAGATCGCCCGGATCACGGGCCCCAAGATCTTCGTCACGGGACCCGTTGCCTTCGCCCGCGGCGATGATGCCATCAAGGACCAAGATCGATATCACCGAGCACCATCCCGAGCGCCTAGGACTTCACCCGAATGCGAGCGAACCGAACCAATACGCTGCGTTCCGGCAAGCTCTTCTCGTGCGACAAGGTCATCGACGGTGAACCCGAAGGCCACATGCGACAAATACGCCTCCGACGCCAAGTACTCCCTCGTGAGCGTCAAGGGACTACCTCACGGACAGAAACTCCTCGACGCCAAGATCTTCTCCACGGAACATCGATTCCCGGACGACAAGACCGACGCAATGGCGGACCGACAAGACGCCTTAGCGGCAAGAACGACCCGTGGGACCCGACAAGATCTGGCCGGCGACAAGACCGATACCGACCGGGCACCAAGTCCCGCACGGATGCGCCAAGACCTACCGGAATCCGAGGGCGCTTCATGAACCCGAACCCAGATCCATCGAACCCTAGACCCTGGACCCCGACCCCGAACACCGGAACCTCCAAGATCGTCGATCCCCCCTCTAATGTGTGAACCCTTTCCTCAAACCCTATTTCATAACATAACACAACTTGTCGCATATTTAATTGTCATTTCGCATGCATATCATGTGGTTTGGGGGCCTTCCGCCGATTCACCTAATAATTAAATATGGGGCCCATATGCGGGCAAATCTAGTCTCATATTGGCCTCATTTAAACTTGTGTAGCGAACCGGAATCTTATCTTGCCTTGTTATAACAACACTTAAATTGCGGGGTAGCTAAACAGCCTGAACCAAGTAATTAATGTCGGGACCCCGGTTCCACTTAACTTGACCTAATTGCATCGCACCTTGCCATGCCATCCATCATGCATGCATCATGCCGATCTTCTGCCGTGTATTAAATATTGCATCCGGTGTCTCTTCTAGTGTTTTGCTTCTTGCGGATAAGGTCGTTGAGTTGATGTGAGCTTCGCGATCTTGGTTGAACCCTTGACAATGTTTCAAAGAGCATCTCCCTCTTTCTACCTATCTTACTTTTATAGTGCTTTATTTCCTCCTGTTGATCTATTGCTATACGTGTTGCGATGCTCTAGTTTCGAACCGTGATATCCCTTGCAGCCATATATTGCCTTGGACACACCCTATTCCCGATGTTTGGTAGATAGTTGGACTTGCGTCGTAGTCGCTTGCTCAAGTCTTTGTTGCGTCGTCAAATGCCACGATTCTTGATGTATTGCCGCATGTTGATGTTGGAGATGGTTCTAGTTCTACTTATCGTCACTTTAATTTCTGTTTAACAACTAAAATTGAATAAGCAGAGGCATCGGTGGGTGATAGATAATATTTGGTTTCCGAACGCCCACTTGTGTCCCGTAAGACCCCGAGTACTTGATACCTGTTCCTTGATTTTTGCGCGCTATCCACATCCGGGAGGTATATGGGACCCCCCTGAGCCAGAGCTTGATTCAGTCTTATTTCTTGGGGCCACAAACTAGTTTGAGGTTTTATTTATGATCCTGTACTTATGCCATGCCTTACCGCTTTAATTACGATTGTGCGAGGTACTGCACACTGTACTGTTTAGGAAGCGGAGTGATTACGCGGTGTCGACAAGCCCCGTTTGGGGTTCCCAGTCGCTCACAGCCATTGTCGCAGACCTTGAGGCCGTCTCGGAGCTTGCCTACTCCGTTGCGGATTCTACTTAAGGGGTGGCCCCCTGAAATAATTCTGAATCCTGTGATTGTTCAGTCGTGAAAGCCTCGTTGGGTTTTGATTTGGTTTTTCCGAGGTTGATCGAGTGTGTGTTGCTATTGGTGCACCGGCGGGTAAAACTTTACGAAAGCCGTGTCCGGATATGGACGACTTGGAGCCGATCTCGATCATAGACAAGCATAACTAAAGTTTAATGCTATTAATTTGACTTAAAATGACTAGTAATCAGCTTCACTATAACGGAATGGCTAATTACGCCCATTGCTTGTTTGGTTGTCGCTTGCGACAAATGTATCGACTAGTAAGTATTACCTTCTAGAATTGGTGAATAAAAGTACCAACAACTCTTTGGGTTTGGGTTTATCTCATGTTATACGCATCGATTAGTAATTGTTGCAACTATAACGGAATGATTAAATAAAAGTGCTTGCTTACTTTATCGGACGACTATCTTTAACGACTAGTAATTGCTGCAACGATAACCGAATAAATAAAGCATCAGCGTGTGAGTTCCTCGGTTGACTTCCTCGTTTGGTCTCGAGGGAAACACCAGATGGGTTTGTTTGGTGATTAGCTTGTTGGATCCGGATAGGTCACTCTTACCCCTCTCGATTCGTCGGTTGTATCGAGTCTCTATAGGTTGTGTAGTGCATCTTTGCCGCTTTCGATCCACCATACCTATGTGGCGAGGACCAATTCTAGCCTCGCTGTCTTGGCCTCGATCTTGACGCTCCTTCTTTTCCTTTGCCCTTTGTCGGCACCTTTTGTTTAAGCAGGTTTTGAGATCGGCGTCGTTAGCGGGGTTACCCTTCCGGCTTGGCACAGGCGGGGTTATGGGCGCCATTGGTTATTCTTGGGGCTCTTAGCCCCATTTGCTTCTTGTCCGTAGCTGGGCACCATCGTTTTCAAGGTGATTTGGATCTTTGTATATTATATCGTATTCTTGACTCATGGAGTCATGTTATATACCTGCGTGGGTCCCATCGAGGACTGTTGTGTAATGTTATTGCCGTTTTCCACCCGCAGAAAGTGCTGGTGAGCACCTTTGAATCGTTTCTATGCGGGTTTGGCGAATTTTGCTCAAACTTGCATAGGTCCGATCGAGGGTGTTCTGAGTGGTATCGAGCTCGGTTGCGATACCCCACAAGTCCAGCCTGTAGGATAACCTAGCTAACGGCCGAAGTAGAGTGTCAAAGCTATTTTTGAAAAATCGGTTGGATAGTTCTGATTAGGTCTGATTTTACTCCTTACCCCTCTGCTATTCTCCTCTTACACCTACGTGTTTTGAATCCGCTCTCGTCCCTTTTCTTCGAGTCCAGGAATTCTCGTGGTTGGGTTTCAAATGCCTTGAGTTTCGCTTCCTTCTTTGATAACGGTGTTGCTACATCTGGTGTTCAAGCTGACTGATGAATACGTCTGCAGTGGTACCATTCTTTGTTCCTTGCTTGTGCCTTAGGTGTTTAAATGACGACATCATCTACGTCGGATCCGGTCTGATGCGCATCACCCTTTGTTTCGAACCTCGCTTGTCGAGATCTTGATCTAATTCGAGAATGGTTGCACTCCTCTCTTGATTGTGTAGAGTAATAGTTTGGGTGCGTGATGGATTGGCCCCATGCCGACTACCCTTCTATTCGCTTTGGTACATTGAGGTGGATGAGAATGCATCGGTTCCCTTTCCATCGGAGATAGAGGTGGCTTTAATTGTTGATACCTCTACCTTCGACCTTTTGTCTCCGGAGTGTCCTCCCGACGATCAGGAGCAACGACCCTTTGTTGGTGGTGCCGCCGATTTCAAGATGACGGATGAACCCTTGTTAGTGGTGTCGCGAGGATCTACATGAAGCGAGGAGATGCCGTTCGCCGACCTTCCTTTCGGTACCATGAGGCGGATCTCGAGGGCGAGATCCATTGTTAGTGGTGTCGAATTGTGGCATCCCGCAAAACCACTACTAGAAAATCGCGTTGAATTTGTGCATTGCATCGTCATCATCATGCATTGTTTGCCAAAGCTATGTTTGCTAAGCCCGTTTTGTTTTATAAAACGCCCCGTCTTTTATTTAAACGCCAACCCCCGGATGTTTCGAATATTTTGTTTGCCAAAAACTAGTTACAAAGATATTTGAAAATAAAATAAATATTAAATTATTTTTAGTAGGGCGTCGAGCAGACCAACCCGTGACCGCCCAGTTTTAAAAGCGGTCCAAACGGCCCCTAAATCCTAAGTCTACCACTAGTCTACCCAAACCTCCTCCACATCACCCCACCCAATCCCACGCCACCTCCCCTCTCCCTCTAACCTATAGCAACCTGCCACCTACCTCCCTCTCTCCACCTAAGCTAAGCTCACCCCATTTTTTTCAACCAACCATCCCACACCATACACCTGCCTCACACCGACACACATGCACACACTGCGGCCCCGGTCCCACGGGTCCCACCACCACGTCTCCTCGCTCTCCCTCCCCGCGTGCGACCAGCTCCGGCCCCGCCCCCGCAAGCTTCCGCACGCCCGCCCGTCGCCCTCGCGTCCGGCGTCGCGGCGACGCGCCCGCCCTGCGCGCCTCACCGGCCGCGTCGTCGCCACCCTCCGTGCCGCCCGGTCCCGCCTTCCTCGCCTCCTCGCGGCCCGCCGCGCCGGCACCTCCTCCACTCCAGCCGGACCCGCAGCGCCCGGCCGCCCGGCGTCGTCCTCCCCACTGCGCCTGCCCCCTCCGCCACCTTCCCCGCCGTGGCGCCCCAGATCCGCTACCGCGCCCGTTTCCCTCTGCGGCCGCGCCGTCGCCCTCAGCCTCGTCGCGTCGCGCCACGGCGAAGCTCGAGCCCACCTCTGCCTCCTCGCCGCCCGGAACCTCTCCGTCTTCCGTCGCGCGTCCTCGGCGAAGACTCCGCCCGCCTTCCACCGGCGTCGCTCGCTCCGGCCACGCTCGCTCGCCCGACCTCGCCGTGACCCGTCGTCCCGCCTCTGGAGCCCGCCAGAGCCTCGCCGCCTCCGACCCGGTCCCAGGCCCGCCCGAGCTGCCGCCGGGCAGCTGCCGCCGCTTGCGCCCTCAAACTCGCCGTCCGCCTGAGCTCGCCCGGCGCTCGGCCGAGCCGCTGCGCCCGCCGTCGCGCGTGTCCGAGGCCGCCTCCGCTGACGGGCGCCGCCTCGCCCTGCCAGCGTCGCCTTCCTTCGCCTCGTTGCGGCTCTGCGCGCGTCCTCCGTCCCTGGCCCCGCGCTTCCCGGCCAGGCCGCCGTCGGCAAGTCCGGCCCCGCTAACCCCAAGTCCTCCTCGCCAAGATCGCCCCGGATACCGGGCCCCCAAGATCTTCGTCACGGGGACCCCGTTGCCTTCGCCACGGCGATGATGCCATCAAGGACCCGAAGATCGATATCACCGGAGCACCATCCCCAGAACGCCTAGGACTTCACCCTGAATGCCAGAACCGGAACCGAACCAATACGCGTTCCCGGCAAGCTCTTCTCGTGCGACAAGGTCATCGACAGTGAACCCGAAGGCCACATGCGCGACAAGTACGCCCTCCCGGAACGCCAAGTACTCCCTCGTGAACGTCAAGGGACTACCTCACGGACACCGAGAAACTCCCTCGGACGCCAAGATCTTCTCCACGGAACATCGGGATTCCCCCGGACGACAAGACCGACGCAATGGCGCGGACCCGACAAGACCTTCGCAACGGCAAGAACGACCCCGTGGGACCCGACAAGATCTGGCCGACGACAAGACCGATACCGACCCGGAACCGACCCAAGTCCCGCACCCGGATGCGCCAAGACCTACCCCGGAATCCGAGGACGCTTCCGCCGAACCCCGAACCCCAGATCCATCGAACCCTAGACCCTGGACCCCGAGACCGACCCCGAACCCCGGAACCTCCAAGATCGTCGATCCCCCCTCTAATGTGTGAACCCTTTCCTCAAACCCTATTTCATAACATAACACAACTTGTCGCATATTTAATTGTCATCTCGCATGCATATCATGTGGTTTGGGGGCCTTCCGCCGATTCACCTAATAATTAAATATGGGGCCCATATGCGGGCAAATCTAGTCTCATATTGGCCTCATTTAAACTTGTGTAGCGAACCGGAATCTTATCTTGCCTTGTTATAACAACACTTAAATTGCGGGGTAGCTAAACAGCTTGAACCAAGTAATTAATGTCGGGACCCCGGTTCCACTTAACTTGACCTAATTGCATCGCACCTTGCCATGCCATCCATCATGCATGCATCATGCCGATCTTCTGTCGTGTATTAAATATTGCATCCGGTGTCTCTTCTAGTGTTTTGCTTCTTCGCGGATAAGGTCGTTGAGTTGATGTGAGCTTCGCCCCGATCTTCGGTTGAACCCTTCGACAATGTTTCAGGCGAGCATCTCCCTCTTTCTACCTATCTTACTTTTATAGTGCTTTATTTCCTCCTGTTGATCTATTGCTATCTGTTGCGATGCTCTAGTTTCGAACCGTGATATCCCTTGCAGCCATATATTGCCTTGGACACCCTATTCCACGATGTTTGGTAGATAGTTGGACTTGCGTCGTAGTCGCTTGCTCAAGTCTTGTTGCGTCGTCAAATGCCACGATTCTTGATGTATTGCCGCATGTTGATGTTGGAGATGGTTCTAGTTCTACTTATCGTCACTTTAATTTCTGTTTAACAACTAAAATTGAATAAGCGAGGCATCGGTGGGTGATAGATAATATTTGGTTTCGAGCCCACTTGTGTCCCGTAAGACCCGAGTACTTGATACTGTTCCTTGATTTTCTTGCGCTATCCACATCCGGAGGTATATGGGACCCCTGAGCCGAGCTTGATTCATCTTATTTCTTGGGGCCACAAACTAGTTTGAGGTTTTATTTATGATCCTGTATGCCATGCCTTACCGCTTTAATTACGATTGTGCGAGTCTGCACCTTTGTCTTTGTTAGGAAGCGGAGTGATTACGCGGTGTCGACAAGCCCGTTTGGGGTTCCCGATCGCTCCGACCATTGTCGCAGACCTTGAGGCCGTCTCGAGCTTGCCTACTCCGTTCGCGGATTCTACTTAAGGGTGGCCCTGAAATAATTCTGAATCTGTGATTGTTCAGTCGTGAAAGCCTCGTTGGGTTTTGATTTGGTTTTCGAGGTTGATCGAGTGTGTTGCTATTGGTGCACCCGGCGGGTAAAACTTTCAAAGCCGTGTCGCGGATATGGACGACTTGGAGCCTGATCTCGATCATAGACAAGCATAACTAAAGTTTACTGCTATTAATTTGACTTAAAATGACTAGTAATCAGCTTCACTATAACGGAATGGCTAATTAATACTGCCCACCATTGCTTGTTTGGTTGTCGCTTGCGACAAATGTATCTGACTAGTAAGTATTGCAACTACAACGAATTGGCTGAATAAAAGTACCAACAACTGCTGGGTTTCGGGTTTATCTCATGTTATCTGCATCTGATTAGTAATTGTTGCAACTATAACGGAATGATTAAATAAAAGTGCCCACTGCTTACTTTATCAGGACGACTATCTTTAACCTGACTAGTAATTGCTGCGATAACCGAATAAATAAAGCATCAACATGTGAGTTCCTCGGTTGACTTCTCGTTTGGTCTCGAGGAAACACGGGATGGGTTTGTTTGGTGATTAGCTTCAGGTTGGATCCGGATAGGTCACTCTTACCCCTCTCTGATTACCGTCAGTTGTATCGAGTCTCTATAGGTTGTGTAGTGCATGCTGCCGCTGCCGCTCAGTCCACCATACCTATGTAGGCGAGGACCGCATTCTAGCCTCGCCGTGTCTTGGCCTCGATCGACGCTCCTTATTTTTCCTTTGCCCTTTGTCGGCACCCCTTTGTTTAGCGGGTTTTGAGATCGGCGTCGTTAGCGGGTTACCCTTCCGCTTGGCGCAGGGTTATGGGCGCCATTGGTTATTCTTGAGGCTCTTAGCCCCATTTGCTTCTTGTCCGTAGCTGGACGCACCATCGTTTTCAAGGTGATTTGGATCTTTGTATATTATATCGTATTCTTGACTCATGGAGTCATTGTTATATATATCATTACGTGGGTCCCATCGAGGACTGTGTAATGTTATTGCCGTTTTCCACCCATAAAGTGCTGGTGAGCACCTTTGAATCGTTTCTATGCGGGTTTGGCGAATTTTGCCCAAACTTGCATAGGTCCGATTCTGAGGGTGTTACACTGGCTGGAGGGCGCGAGCTTGGAACGAGGGCTGGCTTGACCTGTTCTACTGGGTCGCTGCTCTTGTCGGGCTGGTTGGGTTCGTGAACTAGGTGGCGAAGAGGTACGCGTACCGGCACGACCCGCGCATCGTTGAGCAATTGGTTCATCACGATTCCTCATTGTTGCTGCTGGTCTCCCCTTGTACCGCAACCAGGTGCTGGAAGGAAGCCCCTTAGCTCGAATCCTGGAGGTTGTGCTCGAAACATTTGTGGATGAAAATATTGGATGACATCCCAATTTATTAACAGAAAATGTGCTTGAAACATTTGTTAACTGACTGTTGCCTCTCCCAGGTTCTTGTGGTTGCATTCAGAAACAGAAAGCTTGAACTTTCAAAGGCAAGCTGTAGTGGGACAGGGACAGGTTCTGTCGACGCACTTTCTCAAGCAAAAAGTTTGAAGTAAGATTTACCCAAGGAGGACTTATTTATGAAGTTGGCTTAGAGATTAGACACGACATAGTTTTACTAGTGTTCCATATTCTGACTGCATCAACCGTGGCAACAACAGCGGAGCCCTGGTCAGTCTGCAGCGCGACGAAGGTCGAAGAGGCCAACACCGTGCTCCGCGTGCTCCATCCGCTCTTCATCAGCTCCATCGTCGGGTAGATGCCGGACATCATCCTCTTCACCTTCACCGTGCAACAGGGCGGCATGACGTACACGAGGCTGGGCGGGATCCACGTCTCCCCGGCCACGCTCTTCGTCGTCCCCACCGCGTTCCGGATGGCGACGCTCGCCGTCCACGATCGGTTCCTCGTGCCGCTCCTGCGCCGGCGCACGGGCTATGCCGGCCGCGTCTGTCACCCACCTGCAGCACGTCGGTGTGGGCTTCGCCTCTGTGATGCTCGCGTCGGCCGTCGCGGCGGTCGTCGAGAGGAAGAGGAAGAAGGAGGGTGTGGAGGAGAAGTCCAAGATGTCAATACGGGGCATGAAGTCCATCGCCACCGCGCTGTTCTGGTGCGACCTGGGCCTCGCGTCGCTGGTGGCCACGCTCCTGGTGGAGGCCGTGAACGCGGCCACGAGGCGTGGGCGGCAGCTGGGTGGCTGGCTGGAGGGCGCGAGCTTGGAACGAGGGCTGGCTTGACCTGTTCTACTGGGTCGCTGCTCTTGTCGGGCTGGTTGGGTTCGTGAACTACGTGTGTACTGGGCGGAGAAGTACGCTTACCAGCACGACCAGCGCATCGTTGAGCAGCTGGTTTATCATTCAGCTTGAGATCGTGTCTCCATAACTTCGGAGGAAATGAAGGATGTCTGACCAAGCAAGTTAGCATACTACTTCCTCCGTTTTAAATATAAGATGTTTTAGCTTTGTGAAACAAATGTATCTAGACTTCTTTTAGATAGGTTCATTCATGTTTGAAGTGAATCTACACACAAAAAGAAGATAAATACATTTTTTTTACAAATCTAAAACATCTTATAGTTTGACACGGAGGGAGTATCTTGGAGTAACGCAGTCTACTGTCTACGTACTAAGCCTGTACCATTTTTTTTCTGCTATGTGACGATTGTTTTGAGGTGATTAGTTGGGTTCATGTTTTTTATAGAACATCTGTAATATGAAATCAATATCAATACATCCACCCAGAAGATAGTTTCACAGCTTATTTAATTATTATTTTCATTAAAATAAATATATTAATATCGCGAAGTTACCGAAAACACTACCCTCTGCACCAATAAAATGTACTAAGAAAGACAACAAGGATGCACACAACAAAAAACAAAAATAAGAACAAGAAAAGAAAGCCCCGCCAAACATTGGCATAAATTGAACTCTTGGCAAGGTTATGTGCGTCGGTGTTGGACCTCCTTCCTTCATGGACGAGCTCAACCCAAAAAGGGTATAAAAATGTCGGTGGGGTTAGCTTTTCGAGGAAGACCCATCCCGAATTGATTTCCATTTCTAGGTAAGATGAGCTGCCCTTCAACTCAACCCTGGCGAGTACGCTAACTTGGTCAGGGAGCATTTAGGTGATCAATCACTAGCAGTAGCAACACACAAACCACCGCCAAAGACATCACTCAAAATATAAAAGAGGATTTCCAAAAACGACGCCTCCAAGAAGGAAACAATACATAAGTATTATCGTCGTCCGATCAAATCTTAGGTTTTCAAGTCTGAGCTCTCACAACAATGCTTTTAACAAGGTCATTGACATGTATAACCAATGGAGGTTATACCTTAGATTTTCACCCTCAAAGTCAAGATTCGGTACTTGAGGAACACCGCCAAAAATGAGGTCCTCCAGTGCTGCCAACCCCATTTGCCAAGGCCATTGCTGCAAGACACTAAACACAAGGCTCACATGTGTCAGGTGTCCAAAAATGGACCGGAATGCCCCACAAGTCAAGTCCAGACAATAGCCTATGAAGCAAAATTTTCATCGCATAAAAGACCCCTTCGACCATTACTTCTGATCCTCCAATGCAGCCGACATGACATTCCCCGCCTCTATCTACACCATGAAAATCGAGGCGTCGACATGTCGCGTCATGCCCTCTCTTGAAGCCGCACAGGCTTATAATATGGACACGCACGGCCAAAACCTAGCTGACCCAAGTATCCAGGGGTGCCATGCGAGAATACGTGTAGATCTTCGTCGGAGAATCCCGAAACTCATCGCCGACCAGATCGGTGAGGTCTGGCATCAAGTAGATCGTTGCCTTGGCATGAGAAGAGCGCTGGTCTTCCATCTTATTCGTGGATGACAGTTGCACCACCCGCACAGGAACTAGCCGTTGTTGCCCACCATCGGCCTAGGTCGCTACCCCAGCGTCCATCATCCGCTGCGGCGATGCAGCAACCGAGGCCCTTGCCCTTGGGAGTACGACACGCCGCCACCACGGCCTACGCTAGCGCACAACCTTCCCTTCAACATTTTTAATTAATATTATACATATTGATATTTTTGTTATATACTCCCTTTGTCCTTTTAAATAAGTCTTATAATTTTTCCTCGAGAAAAATGTTGTAAAGGTATGAACATCAACAAGACTAAATAGATATTATATGAAAATGAGTTTATGATGTATCTAATGATATTTATTTGGTATATTCTAGGGTTGATAATTTTTCTATAAACTTGATCAAGCTTTATATAATTTGACTTTTGCAAAATTTTGTATACCTTACTTTCATATAAGAGGGATGATTTAGTCAAACTTGATCAAACTTTAACTGCTTTTGTTTTATTTTTTGGCATGAGAGATAGCAACATTAGTACGCATAATCAGCTCGCATAAGTCAATTTGCAGCAAAGAAATCTGAGAGAAGCAACTATTTCAGCAGCTGAATGATTGGAAAAGCCTATGATGCGTTGACGTCGGATTGATTCACTTTCCTTACACGTGATGGAAAAATTAGAACATGCGGACGGCGGAGATTGACCGGAATATATCCTTACCATCAACGCACCTCTCGCTCCGCTTCACTTCCTGGATTCCTCCTCCCACTCCTTTTGTCGCCTCCAGTGCCGCCCATCGCCAAGCACCAGCACCGCCCCCTCTCGTTGCCTCCGGAATGGAGCTCCGCATCTCCCACCACCTCCAGGCGCGGCTCTCTTCCGCCCCGGCGACTCCGCCTCTCCCCACGGCGGTGCTGCTCCCGGCGTCCCGCCGCGGGCGCCGCCTTCGGATTGGTAAGGATTGGCCCTGTCTGCTGCTCCAGGTCAATCGCAGCTTCTCCGAGCGGTGTGAATTTGCTAGGATTCCAGTTGGATTGTCCGTAGCTGCTGTGCTGAGGCTCGGTGTTTTTGTTGGCGGGGTCAACCGTGGTCAGGTGGGAGCTGCCGGGTCGCTTCGCAGGGGAACGCGAGGCATCAGCATTCGAGCATCTGCGCCAGCAAAGCGGATGGCGCGCAGGTTCGCTGGATTTCAAAACACGCGGTTGAGCCCGCGAGCTTTTGACCAAGAGAAATGCTGAAACGAACTTGTTGTGTATTGGCAGGGAGAGGAGGCTGTGAAGGAGAGGAGCGTCTCAGTGATCCTTTTGTCGGGAGGGCAAGGGAAGAGAATGGGGGTAATGTTCTTTCTCCTGCTCCAAACTTAACCTCCATGACTGAATGTTGTTCGAAGTCAATGTCCTTGGTGTGCCCTGTATACTGCTTTGTGTCAGGTTCATCAGTCTGATCATTTTTGTAGGAACCGTCATAGCTGTTCTTCTGTTGTTGATACACATTCTCGTGGTGAATCTATACGATTTATCCTATAAGGGAAGATATATGTAATGTATAAGAAGATTGCTATCTCTCCTCAACATTGTTGTTTTTTGAGGGGACTCTCTTGAACATTAGGACTGGAGTTAAACAAAATGAACAGACTGCAGCATAATTCATCATGCCGGTATCTTATTTTTTTAAGGAATGATGATATTAATGTTAGACATGCTATTTCAAAATAATTATAGTATTTCAGTGGAACTAACATATCCTTTTGCTGGATGATTGGTGTGCCTAAATTTTCTGCAAACTGTTCTAACAGGCAAATATGCCTAAGCAGTATCTACCACTAGTGGGAGCGCCAATTGCCGTGCACAGGTTAATTTCTCCACCAGATAAACTTTTCAAGTTCTTTGATTTGGCAGTTCCATGTAGACATGAAATTCTTGCATATTTTCCTGCAGTTTAAGGACATTCTGTGGAATGAAGGAAGTGAAAGAAGTTGTAGTGGTGTGTGATCCATCCTACAAAAATATATTTGAAGGTTCTGATGATGTCCAGACTCATCCTCTATTCATTGTCTTTGCTATGCTTTTATCTACATAGCATGTATGTCTTATTCAAATTAAGTTATGTGACTACATTTAAAGGCTGCTACATTATTGCATCTGAGTAATAAGATATTTAATGAAATAACTGTTTATACAGGTTCGGTCGAAAACTTGCAAATACCTATTAAATTTACATGCCCTGGAAAAGAGAGACAAGACTCTGTTTTTAATGGACTTCAGGTTAGTGGTAGCTTCTTATGTTAATTCTGTACATAAATATTTTAGGTATCTTCATGAATTTTGCAAACACAAAAAATTTCCGCAGGAAATTGATGGGGATTCAGAACTTGTTTGTGTCCATGATTCTGCAAGACCCTTGGTATCCTCTGAAGATGTGAAAAAGGTTACCAACCAACAGAAAACCCTCCCACGCAAGTTGCAACTGATATTTTTGTAAATATATTCCTCATGCATGACTGCTCGGGATAAATTATCTGCTTTGAAATTATTTGTGCTCCCTTGAGAATTTTGAAGATTTTCTTCCCTGCTTTTGTATTTCGTTATAATTATATTTTTTGGTTGCTAACTTTATAAAGAGAAAAAAAAGATAATATATATAAAAGCTTTGCAGGTCGCTCAAGAAATAACATTGATATTGATTTTACTAACTAGGTCTTAGAAGATGCTGCAGTGCATGGAGCAGCTGTTCTTGGTGTCCCTGTGAAAGCTACTATAAAGGAGGTGACTGTTTACTTTATACATTCATATGATCATCAGTACGATGATCTTGCAAAGAGTCTTGATGAACTTTGAGTTCTCTAATAACTACTCCCTCCGTTACAAAATATAAGATGTTTTAGCTTTTATGAAAGGAATGAATCTAGATGTATTTTAGTTTATAGGTTCGGAATGAATCTACACACTAGAATACGTCTAGATACACTCATTTCACAAAAGCTAAAACATCTTATATTTTGAACCAGAGGGAGTACATATTACACTTTAATGAAATTCTTACTGTGCAACTATAATGCTCTTTCCCTCCCTCTTTCTTCAGGCCAACAACAATTCTTTTGTCGTAAAAACCCTTGATAGAAAAACCCTATGGGAAATGCAGACTCCACAGGTAATCATAGTACTGCCTCTACAACATGAATATATTTCATGCCTTCTACTTTGATGTTCATTTCTTTTTATTTGTGAGAACACATTGACTAATAAATATATTCTGATTGTAGGTGATGAAGCCCAATTTGCTCAGAGATGGTTTCGAGCTAGTTAAAAGGTTAGCCAGGTCACAGGCAATATAATCCACTTGATATGTTGATCACCATGTTTCCTTGCGAAATAAACTCTGCATTCACAGGGATGACCTTGAGGTCACTGACGATGTTTCCATCGTAGAATACTTGAAACATCCGGTCTATATTACGAGGGCTCCTATACGAACATTAAGGTATCATATTAGTCATGTAAGCTATAGCGTTCTGAAGTTCTAAGTTTGAATAAATTAATACTGAAAATGTGAACTCGTTGCAGGTGACAACTCCAGATGACTTGCTCCTGGCTGAGCGGTTGATGAATGATAAATAGGGCCGATATTAGTAGTAATATTTACTTGATTTGAGAGGCATCTGTATGGATTTGTCAGTACGACATTCCTTACCCTTCCACAGTTTTGGAACCTAGAAAAATAAATATGTAGCTCATACACGAGATAGATAACCTGTATGTAACATTCTTTCTGTGCCAATGAAAATATGGCAATTTCTGATTGAGTCATACTTGACACAGCAAATGGAGCTTTGTATCGTTCATTACAATTGCCACACAAAGGTGAAAAGCAGTTTAGCAGAAGATCACAGTTACATCTCTTAAATTTATACTCCAATTTGTTCGAGGCATCATCTAGCGATGGCAATACATGAGAGTACAATTGCACTGTATGACAACAAGGTCACATATTTGTGTGGCAAACAAGCTGGCACGATAGCCCTGTTGACAGCAACCCTGAGTATATTTGCATTCATTGCACAGGGAATTGGGTGTAAGCTCCAAAGCCATGCCATGAAATCATCAGTAATCGCAGCTGAAGATGACAGCACTACAAAGGGTATCATCTTAGTGGCTTCAGTCCCTGCAGAGACAGATACACGGTTAAGATCTTCATTTTAGAGCAGCAAGCATGTAGCAAACTACATAAGAGTGAAAAGTATTGGGTTTAGAGTTCAGCCAGTACTCAAACTTATTGATGAGTTATGACAAAACTACTTCCATAACACAAACTGATCCACAGTGTAGTTAGCTAACAAAGTTCTCATAATCTTATCTCTAAAGAGTGCTGTAAAGTAAGAGATCATGTAACGGTCTACGTATTTAGAAACTGAGATCCTAGAACTACATGCTTGGGTACCCTAGGACCTGGGTAGCATGACCAGTTAATGCTGGGACTGGATTGTGAATGATGATTCTTTTGCATGTAATATATGATATTCTCTCCACAACTAACAGACATGTATAACTTGCTAGACACTGATTTGCAGGAATACCTTGGAGGCTCGCAGTTCATTTGCAGCCGCTCGCAGAGAATCATCTGATAAAATTAACCTTGACAGCGCACCAGTGCTTAGGCTGCATTATGTTAAATAGTTCAACATATTGTATAGAAGGTGGCTTCATAAAACCAAATGAAATGAACATGTTGAAAACCACTAGTAGCATCCTTTTTTTATAATAGATAGATTACTTTGTCAAAGTCCCAGAACGACTAGAAAGCCATGCATTACCCTAGAATTTTTGCTGCCTCTGATACAGAACCTTCAACAGCAAATAGGAGATCTAATAAAGCTTGCATTCCCTGCTCACCAAATGAGAATATGTAAAAGAAGAAATTCAAATCGGCAAAAAGAGGGACTTGGTGTGTAGGTAAAAAGAGAATCATACTGGAGAAAATTTTATGTTATTTGGGCCAATTTGGTTGCCGACATCCTTTGATCGAATGGTAGACTTCAGGGGCAGTATCTGAAGAAGCTCAACCGGAGGAGTGTAGTTGTCAAGGTTTATCGGCCTCCTAACTGGTAAGATTTAGTTGGTGAACGACCAAAGTGTTGCATGGCTAGCATGGAAATTGAAAATGGAAATGAATCATGTAAGCACAGCTTAATTATTCTTCTGCTGTAAATTATGGCCAAGTGCATGTTGATCAAGATAAATAATTGTTGAAACATCAGGTCGCTGCCTTGAGGTCATTTGCAAGGAACAAAATATGCTGCTGAGCCGTTTAGGTGCAAGGTCATAATATTAGGTACGCATGAAATTACTTAAAATACAGGCAAAACGGAAGCACTCAAGCACATCACACTTACCTTTAAGAGCAATCAAGGTCCGAAGCCGGATAAAGCAGATGACGGTTCTTGTGCTGTGACCTATCCTCCACAGCCTGTAGAGAGTCATACCGAGAATAAACAATTTCGCAGAAGAGGGGCAAAAAGAGCCTAGTTCTACCACAAGATGATTGGCGTTGACGAAATCAGGCATTTAGTCGGTCTGATGTTCAATGGGCGAGTGATGGTACTTGCTGTCAAAATTTGGACTAAATGGGGAAATTAGCATTGCTACCCTTTAAACAGTAGGAACTCAGTCAGCCTTGACTGAAATGTTCATTTAGTATATGATGTATTTGCTTTAGAGAGATCGATGAAGGTTGCCACATCATCAACTGGAAAGACGATACATCGATCTTCATCAATTCACCAAAAGAAATGATATCTTCCTCGATGGGTATATACTTATTTGTGGTATTTTGATGCTCTAATGATCCATAAGTTACTTGACAGAAAACATAAATCTCTCAATCAGGCAATGCACCTCCAAGGCTCCATCTATTTTCTGCACAATCCACTTACTACAAGCTAAAAGTCTACAGCTAGAGCCAACCTCTGTCAAGCACTAGAGCCTAGAGGTAACATTGTGACAAACTGGGGCGCCACAGATACATAAAAATCAACTCTGTTCTGGCCAACAAACTTGCAGCCCAACTGGATAATGGAACGGGTTAACGCAAACCTACCTGGGCGACGATGCCTGTGGGGTGGTGGCGGAGCCGGACGGCGGACTCGCGCTTGTTGCGGTGCTGGCCGCCGGGCCCCGAGGACTTGAAGGTGCCCATGTCGCACTGCGCCATGAGCTCGTCGTCGGTCATGCCCAGGTAGTTTTCGTACTTCCCCTGGTCATCCTCCTCCTCCTCCTTGCCGCCGTCCCTGCCGCTGGGGCCATGCGAGCTGGTGGACGCGGCGGAGGCGGAGAAGGAGAGGGAGGAAGCGGAGCAGGAGGAGGGCCGTGGCTCTGGAGCCGCGGAGGGAAGCGTGGGATGGAGAGAGGGGGGCAGCAGCGGGTGGTTATTCGGAGGAGGACTCGCGCCATCGCGCCACCGGAGCGGAGGAAGAGGATGCGGCGCGGCGGATGTATCGTCGGGCGGATGGAATTTCTGAGGGTTTGGGCTCTGATCGTGGCCGGGAAAGTTGGGCTTCGACGTGATTGTGTAGGCCTCGGCCCGTCTAGGCCCCTCACCTGCCCCTTTAGAAGAAGCTGCCCTGTGAATGTCGACATTTTTTTTTTAGAAAACCGTGAAGATGTGTGTATCCTCCACGCTCCACAGAACTGAAGAACGAATGTTGAAGAGTCCAATGTTCTTCCCTAAAGAACTGAAGAACGAATGATGCATACTGCATAGCAGCATATTTCAATGGTGTTTTGCAACAGACAGAACAACACATGCAACAACAGTAGAGGGAAGAACGAATGATGGAAAAGATCAAGACAGATTGCAGCAATTCAAGATCAGTGCAATTTTCAGGTAACAGAGTCACGAACTACATTGGTCCAGGAATAATGAAGAGATTGGTCAGTTGGCAGTACTACCCCTGAGCCGACAACGACAACGTTTACAGGCTAGAAAGTCTGATGATGATGATGTCAATAACACACGAAAATCTCAAGTTTTGGAAACAGAAAAACACGCTTACAGACTCTAGGAAACTAAGCCATAAATAATTGATGATGATGATATCTAGAGGACCTTGACGCTCTGAACAAAGGTGGTTTGCCTTGCAGCAAAGCGTCTTTCCTCCAACGAGGCGTTTTGCCGCTGCTCATGTCTTGATCCTCTTGTTGCTGCCGCCGTTGCCGCACTCTGGGCACCGGTACTGCTTGATGTGCTCCGCCCGGGCAGGGGTGATCTTGACGCACTTCCCGTGGTACCACTTCTCGCAGTTGTCGCAGCAGATCCAGAACTCGTCCTTGCCGTCGTTCGTCCCGCAGGTCCCACACAGGGTGTTGTCGTGCTCTTCTTCCTCGTCATCGCCGCCGTCATCGCCGCTATCCTCTTCTTCATCCTTGGGGGCTGACAGCTTGGCCTTCGCGCGAGGTTCAGCCGCCCTCGACTGCTGCAAGGCAAGAAAGTGTGGTCAGCAGGGATTCAGGTCGCATGGTTACAAAAAAAGGGCATATTGCACTTACCACTTTCGAACTAGGCTTGTTGCTCTTGCTACTACTGTTGGTGTTGGGTGTCTTCTCCTTCGACTGTCTCTTGGCTGCTCCTGTCACTACCTCATAAATAGTGGGCAAGTTGTTTATCATGTTGAAGAGTCGCCTCCTGCACAAGAAAATAAAGCAGCATGAAAATCGAAATCTCAAAGCTTTGACAAATCTTGGCCAGCATAAAATAATCAGTTACAACAGACATATTTTCTATAAACATATGGAAATACAGAACATAACAAATTCAGATAGAGTACAGTGTGACTGGGTAAAGACTTCTGCAAAGTAAGCTTTTGGCAAGATAAATATACCCCAGTATGAAAGAAAAGTTCTCCATGGATGCAATATACCCTTGGGGACAAAGATGAGCTAATGTTTTATTTGCAACACCCAACCAAGTTTTCATGCTTGGCCCATGTTCACATCGTACTGTAAATCCTCTCTCCTGTCTTATGGCTATGTGGTTGTTTTGACTCAGCTAAGAAAACAATATTATTATCCTCGGAATAATCAGCCACTCAGAACTGCTTCTTACTTGGGACGCAATCAGGTATAGGTTACCATCCTAGGTTCTCCCAGGAAACCCAGGAGGAAGTTGAAGGAGATGAGAAGGCACGTGGAACAGTAAAATAGCAAGGTCCTTTGAAAAGGAAGTACACAGAACATCAGTATGACTGATTTACCCGACAACCCATTCTTAAGCCCTAACCATTCATCCTATATCAGACCATGTGCATGAGAACTATTATTACTAAGGTTTTAATGTCCAGAACAAGGCCTCCATTTTCTAATATTATTGAATTGGAAATCTTCGCAATATATCACAGACAATTAAGAGGAAAGGGAGAAGGGTATATCAACAGGAAAGGAATAAAAAAAAATTCTTATGGATAGCCAGTGACGAATTCTAGGATAGATCCATCAATTGATTTCCTTTGTGATCCAAATATTTTTATGGTGGCAATACATAGTTATATTGAACAAAGTACTCGTCCCAAGGTCATTCAGCTATGACCACGGTTGACAAATCATTTAAAGTTTGAATTGTTTGTTTACAAGAGACAACTTTAAAAAAATGAATACTCAACCTGATACGGTACACAAGAAAACATTCTGTTTCACAGTCAAGACTTATTCAAGTGATCACTGAATCGTGTATGAAAAGAGTTAAGAGGAAGCATTGGGCCTGGCTATTGGTGTACATGTGCAATGCCTTATGACTTCAATGATGTTGCTTTCTTTTGAAGAATATTGCCATAAATTTGTAAATGATTTATTGTAGTCTTACTTTCACCATTTGATTTTATAGTCCTAAAATCGTGTTATCTCAAAAAAAAGGTTAGCATGCAAACCCTCTTACAACATTGTGTACTAAAGTGCCTGGGACTATTTTTAGTTTTCATAATATAGTTTACATGAAAATGTCTGCAAGTAGCATCATATATATATAGACCATGCTGGTGACAAAGCATACATTATGTAACACAACACAAAAATAACTAACTGCACTAAGGCAGCAGCTACTCCATATAGTAACAGATCCACTTTCTCAAGTAAAATCATCTTTTGAATCATCAACACATGAATAATGAATCAACTGTCAAAAAACATAGTCAAGTTTGAAGCCTAGTTTATGATAACAATGGAAGATGAGAATCAAAAGCGCAACCAAAGGAACT